>JASDQU010355195.1:0-12016 GCA_032191745.1 Picea mariana
CCCTTTGTCCCTTCTGGCCCCTCGACATGGGCTGCATACAATTGACAGCCTTTTTTGAAACATCTCTTCAGCTGTAAGGATGAAATCTCCCTTATAGAGATGGGTCTTGGATATCCTTTCACAATGTTATGGTTTCCATCTCCATCAAGACATCTAAATGTCTTGCTATGACAATCTAGGATAGCACGACGCTTGTCCAACCAATCCATTCCAATTAGAATATCATAAGACCCCAATGGTATAATATTTAGATCAGCATTAGTATTTACACCATTGAGACTTATGGAACAACTTAGAACCATATCATGGATTCTCCTTTTGGCACCAAACTTGATTTTCCAAGCTTACCTTTCTCCAAATGTAATCTATCCAATATTTTAGGATCAATGTAACAATGACTTGCTCCTGAATCAATGAAAATAGCAATATGGTGATTTATGATCTTACCTTCCACCTTGATCATATTGGATTGGTACTCTGTTTGTTGATCATCTAAGGTTGCATAAATCCTTCCCATGTATTCTACTATTGTAGCCTCTTGGATGTTGTGCACAGTCTTCACTCTGTCCTTTCTGTGAGGGCAATCCTTTTACAGGTGATTTTATTTGCATCCCCAACATTGGATTGGTGGTCGTCCCCTTTTTCCCAAGGAGTCTTCTTTCTTGGATTCATCCTTAGCATAATAGTCTTGATTATTTTTATTAAGCTCATTTATGTTGAAAGGAGGTTTGAATCCCTTCTTCCTCTGATCAGACTCCTCCTTCCTCTTATCCTTCTAATATTTCTATAAAGACTCTCTACCATGGCCTTTCTCATACAGGTACTTAGTCTTCCTAATGGTCTCATTCAAGGTCTTGGGCTCATCATACTGAATCCTTTCTTTATAAAAGGATGGCAGTCCACTCAAAAACCTTTGTATTTTCACCTTCTCATCATTTATAAACCCCACATACTTTAACAACCCCAAGAAATTATTTTCATACTCTGCCATGGTTGCTCTTCCCATCCTAATTTCAAATAACTCCTACATTTTCTTGTCATAGAAGTGATCTGAGAGGTACTCCTTCTGAAAATACTTCTTGAACTTCTTCCAAGTGATCCTATTCTCATTAATGTGCTCAACCTGCTTCAGTTGGTCCCACCACATTATAGCTTTCCCATGTAAATGGTATGTGGGAATTCTAGCTTCTAGGTTTGATGAATAGTTATGCAATTGAAAATATCTCCTGATTCCAAGCAACCATGCCTCAACATAATCTCTTATTTCCCTTTCACCACCAAAGGATGGTGGCTTAAGCTTCGTCAACTCTCCTTGCAACATGTCCACTTCATGCCTTCTTCGTTGGTGCCTAATAGGAGACACCTCTAGACTAATAATGGAGTCGTCAGAAGCATAAAATTTCCTTGTTGAGTAGGGAGGTGAGTGATTTCTATAAGTTCTGCTATCATTTCTTGAATAACCAGTTCTTCCACAGTCATCTCTTCTTTCATGATACCTGCCTTTTTCCTCTTGTTTTGAGTTTGATCCCCTCTTTGTTTGCCTCTGCAACTGATTTAAGATATGCATCACTTGATAATTTCTTTGATTTTGTTCTCTCATCGTCTTTTCATTGTCTTCTTTGTATCTCTACACTTCTATTTCCAGGCTTCTCACAGTCTCTATCAATGTTTCTTGCTCCCCTCTGGCCTTGTTTCCATTGGATTTTGTCTCTACATTACCAACTCTGATATTCTGACCTTTGGCCTCTTTATCATGGCTAGAAGCTCCCTCACCTTCTTTCATTTCACGAATCTGCATTCTTATACTGAACTGGTACGTTTACGTCCCCTAATTCTGCAAAATGTGCAAGTGACCATTTTGTTAGAATTAAGCATATGATAAAAAAAAAAGTCCAAACAATTCGATAGGTCCTTGTTTTTTCTTCTACATTCATGAAGAAAGAATATATCAGTCTTCACAACATAACAGTTCCATGTTATTTTCCTCGAAATCCCCTGTCCCAATGGTTGAAATCTCGCTTCAATTCAATATCAGACTTGATACATAATTGAATTTTGCAGAGATTTATAGTAGAATTATGGTTTCCTTAGCCAAAACAACAAGCTCTCTCTGAGTTGTGGGAGATAAAGAAAAGGGATGGTGAGTCCTCTTGAGAGTACAACCAGAGGTTTAAGGATGTGATAAGGAAATTGGCAAACCATATCCATGAGGATCATAAAAGAGAATGGTTCTTTCAGGGGTTGTTACCTTTAACACGTATCCCTCTAACTCAGCAAAGGATAGTTATGCAGAAGGACTGGAGTAGGAGATGAATATTGAGACTATGGCAGGCTATCCAGAAAATTTAAGAATCATGAGACCTCCAAAGAATGCTAATATTGCACAATTGTAGGGCCAAATCTCTGCGTTAACAGAGAAAATTCAAGAATTAACCCTTCTAAAGGTAGGTCTACCACAAGTCTGGTGTACGGGTTGTTAAATGGAAGGTCGTGTAGCTAATGAGTTTCTGAGGCTAAGGGATATAGGGCACTCTAATATAGTCCATCGACTAGTTGACCCAACAAGAGGAGTTGTGCAGGTTATTTCTACAGCACCATTTCATAGGCTTGTTCAATACTATAACGTATCCATCCACCCACAGGCTAGGCTACGCCACTTATTCTAACTGCAACACACCCAGCCACCCGCAGGAAAGGCACATTGCAGTCCATGGACTCACTTCACAGTGACTTATCTCAATATGAATCACTTATGAGTTAATTAAGAGACATGAAAACCACATGTGGAAATAAAGATTCATTCAAAAACATAAACTAATCCATGCACAACAATAACCAACAAGCATGCATATTCTAAATATAAAATTCAAATATAAATAAATAGACAGTGGAATAAATCATACACATGTAAATAACCATAACAGAGAGCACTTATATTTTCTGAAACAAGACACCAATTGGCTTCACACCAAGGATGTTCCACCCAACCATAGACACTATTGTTCCAAGTCTAAGCAGCAATGTCACCCCCTGTTACACATCAAAATTACTCACTTCAATAGTGTCGCGAGTGTCGTCATTTCAAGTGTTGCAAGTGTCGCATCTTGACCACAAGTGTCGCAAGTGTCACAAACATCATACTGCTATCTTACCTATGTCATGCCTATAACGACATCATAGGGACACTTAAGACACCTCAAAGACTAGTTTTGAAGAAGAGAAATTAGTTGACAAGGAGTACAAACCTTTTTCCACTGAAAAACCCACTCAAATATCAAATTTGGAAGGCAGCACTCCCCTATGCATTGTCAAGGAGTGTTAACGCTCCCTGGGCTTCTTTGGGGAAGTGCTACAATGATTTGTGCCCCATTTGGGGGGAGCGCTACCCTTTCTGAGTGAATTTTGGTTTGTTGGGACAAATCAAGGAAGAATCCCCTAAATTTATGAAGGTGGTTGGATTTGAATAGAAGGTCAAGGCATGATCTTAGGGAAGATCCTCAACTAAAGGAGAATACTCCTCAACTTATCCCAAATGTCTCTCAAGTGGTTGGGCCTCTCAAAGATTATATAAGGAGGCCTTCTCATAGGTAATATACAGGGGGCAGTTTAGAGGCATCAAACTTATGATCTCATAAGGGAGATGAACAGTAAAGCATCAGCATTTTGTGTGGATTATTTGAGCAAGGGTCTAGACAAAAAGGAGCTTGGTGAAGCTTATGCACTACATCCATGGTTGTAAGCAACACTTTGCTATCATTAATATAAATTCATGCTTGGCATGTTTCCTTTAAAGTTTGCGTACATTTCATGAACTTGTCTCTAGTAGATAGATCTATTTTTGAGCTAATCTCAGTAGAATAGGAAGTTTTTTGTATCTTTGTTTGTTCTACAGGACTTATTGAGGAGCTTAGGATCGAAGCTCAACTTGGATTGTGCTAGGATAAATGCCATTAAAAAGGTACACTTTTCTTCTTCCTCTTCATACATTAGCTTAGTTGTATCTAAAAGGAATGTCAGTGTCCATAATAGCATTTTTTGTATTGATTTCAGGGGTCTAGATACCAAGAGGGGATCCACTTGTCCGCAGGAGGATTCACTTGTAACAGAAATTGGTGACTCCACTTGGGAGGAACTCTGATTTTTGCTCCCTTTCCTAGGTCTTGTCTTGGATTTTTCTTATCATTTGACCTTCTCCATATTGTCTCTTTGATTCTTAGATCTGATTGATTGGCTCTTGATCTCATCATATGCAATTTGATTGAATGAGTTTGCTTGATTTTTTGAGTTTCTGGGCATTTTTCTAAACTTTTGAAGCCTAGCACTCCCCTGCCCTTGCTATCAGAGCGTTAACACTCCCTGTTGATCTCTCACAGAGCGTTGGAACGCTCTAGTGCCCTTTACACCAGAGTGCTACCCCTTTTCTGTGAGAAATCCTCTAGGTTTTTCATTCTCTGAGTTCATTTTTTTCTTTTGGCATTTTCTCAGGAGTCCTTACATCCTCAATACATCCTTGTCATTGGCCTTCAACACCTTCTTTCAGAGAATTCATCCTCTTTTGTTTGGATTTTTTGACATTTGTCCTTACTTTGCAATAACTCTTTGTCCTTGACAATTTAGAGTCAGTTTGTCATTTTCTTCTCGTTTATCTAAGTGAGTGAAAACTTTGTAAGGATTTTCAAAGGTCTTTTGTACTTTTCCTTCTGATCTTTGAGGTCATATTGTCCAAGATATTTTTCCTTCCCTTTGAGTTTTTGGTTTTATTTTTCCTGTTTGAGCACAACAGGGGTGTGTTTTTGTTTATATGAAGTTTGCTTCCGGTTGCTTAAATCTCACAGCTCTTGAAGTCTGATTAGCATAGGAATATTTACATCTACTGGTTATCAGTCACATATACACATTTTAGCATTGTACTGGATTCCTTATTGAGGACTATTGCATGAGGTCACTACATCTTAGTGTTTGAAAGTGAAAGGAAAATCCTTCTCCTTACCTTAAATAGACATTCATTGAACAAAAAGATTGCTTATCATTTCTTATGAATGTTTGGGAACTGAGTCATAATATCATCAGTTTTCACTCTCATACACCTCTGAGTAAACAACAGCCACTAAAATCAATGCTTAACTAAAATTTATCAGACTTTTTACATCTTTGTTAGAAAACCTACATTAGTTTAAGCTGTAGGGCTTTGGAATAGGTTGAAAGAATAACTTTCCAAAGCTAACAAACAAACTTAGCATCTTTGATAGAGAGAGAAAATCCAATTTTCATATAGGCTTTCTGGCATCCCCCTCTCACACAGGAGTTATGCACGAGGTCACGTTCGGGAGAGCTACGGAGATTATCCCTCTGTGGTTTGACTGTTCGTAGTAGTCGAATCATATATTGGGGGTCACTTAAGGGTATACCCGTGATTATGTGTGGGAGCCTCTCGAGTTGATTTTGGACTTGTTATCCTGCCCATACGTTCAGACTGGACTGTCGACTGTACCTTCCCAGGGGATGACTATGATTTGGTGACCTTAGTAGCTATAATATTTAGGGTCTCACACAAGGTGACGGTGAAGGGAAATCTCACTGTACCTGGAACAGACATTGGTCAAACTCACTCAGGCTCCTTGGAGGGTAAATCCACATTTACTGTGTGGAATCTTGCACCAAGGCGTAAGTCTGTTAAGTAGGTCGCCAACGTAACTAATCCACCCGCTCTATCCCCACCCCTTCCTATTTTGATCTCGCGATGTTGGATTTCATCACCAACTAGTGTTTTCATTGTGGGAAGGTCTGTTTGATTGTTTGCATCTCAGATTCATAGCGTGTGTTGTATGTGTTACTTAGTGGACCTTAGGTCGAGTTAGTGTTCATGGCATCAAATCTTGGGAGTACCAATGGAGGAACCCCTTGTCCTGGGGAACCTTACACATTTCCTTCTTTTGGAAACTTTGGTCCTCCGTACATTGCCACACTAAGTCTTTCGGGACTCACCATCGGATTACCGATTTGGTTGTTCCCCACTCCGGTGATCTTGAATCCTCCCAGTGATTCATCTGCACCTAATACTTTATATTTCAGTACACCACCCACACATCAACCTCATGTCGACCTTTCTCCTTCTTTTCCCATCATGTCTCCTTCCATTTCTCCTTCTTTGCCTAGTGAAAACTCTCAAGCAAGTAGTCAGGTTGATCAAAAGAAGAAGAAATGGAAAGAGAAGAAGAAGAAGAACCCGAAAAGGACCAAGGCTCCAACAACATCAGATGTTGGATCCAAGCAACTAGCTACTATTAATAGTATTGGGAGTGTTGATGAGGTCAACAAGATTAAAATGAATAATCTGAAACCCAAATTCCCTTGCAGTCTTTGTAAGGGTGACCACTTTCTGAGGGATTTCCCTGGTATTCCCAAGGTCTTAAAAATGTGGTCCTCCACATCATCGGCCCCTGCTGGTCATGCCAGTGATACCCCATCAACTAGTGACATTAAGGTTGGTAAGAAGAAGACAACTGTCAAATTCCCTTGCATGTTATGCAAAGGTGATCATTATTCTCACCTTTGTCCTAGCATGGATGAGGCTTCTTCTCTTTTGAAAAAACTTCAACTTCCAAAAGCTTATCGTAAGATTTCTCCCAACCCATCGTTAGTTGATGGAGTGGTCAATCCAATTCCATCCCCGGTCAATCCGGTTGATCCGGTGGTCAATCTAGTTTCATCCTCGATTGTACCACTAACCAAAGTAACCGATCTAGTTCCATCATCGGTCAACCCCACTATTCATCTACAAAGTGAACCCAAAGTGACTGATCCAATTACTTCCTTGGTTAGTCTGACCCTTCATCCGAAGAGTGTCAAAATGGTCAATCTGATTCCACCATCGATCGATCTCACTCCTCCTCTAATGAGTGTCAAAGTGGTTGTTTCGGTGACTTCATCGGTCAATCCTACTCTTCCTCTGAAGAGTGCCAAATTGGTTTCTTCAGTTACATCATCGGTCAATCCCACTCTTCCTCTGAAGAGTACCAGTGTGGTCGATCTGATCCCATCATCGATTGATCCTACTCTCCCTCTAGAGAGTAAACCCGATATTGCCCATGTTTTTCTCGTTGATACAGAATCTACCGTTTTGGGGGGCATTCCTCCTTCTCCTGTGAAACTCCCTCCAAGTAATGAGGCCATCCTTTTTGATTGGGGTGCACTAACTGGACGTCATCTTCCCTCTCACATTCCTTTCCATATTACAGTATAGGTTTGTGGTCAGGACGTTCCTCAAACGTTGATAGATGAAGGTGCATCTGTTAGTATTTTGTCCTTTGTTGCTTGGCATGCTTTGGGTTGTCCTCATCTTGCGCCAGTTACACAAAATCTGTTAGCTTTTAACAGAAGAACCAGTCAACCTTTAGGGACCCTTCCTCAGTTTCCTATAACTTTGGGAGGGAAAACTATGTTTATTGATGTAATGGTATTCTGAGACCCCTTGGATTTCTCTTTACTCCTTGGGTAGGATTATGTCTATGCCATGAAATCTATTGTGTCCACTCTCTTTAGTGTGATATCTTTCTCGCACGATGGAAGAATGGTGACTACTGATCAACTTTCGTTCGTTGGTCCTGACTGAATTACCTCCCTAAATGGTTCTTATATGAAGACAGTATCGCCCCTACCACATGTCAATTATGTGGCGTTATCTCCCATTCCTTCGACTTATGATGACTTGGATCCGGTAGTTGACATGGTGATCTCTTTGGTAGGGCTATTGGAGCATGATCTCCTTACCCTTGTCGTAGCCCTCGACATGTGTTCCTTCTAGAGAATTCTTCTTCCATCCAGTGAAAATATCTTGGAAGCCATGACTGAGTTTTGTCCCTTGACATGTACTTCCAGAGCATTATCCTCTTGGAAGCCATGATCAAGGAGAGGCCACGAGTATAGTTTCACTTCTCTATAGAAAGCTCGTTAAAAAATGAAACAGAGGCTACGAGCATAGTTTCGCTTCTCTGTAGCAAGCTCGTTAAAAAATGAAATAGAGGTCCTAAGCATAGTTTTCCTCTCTATAGCAAGCTCGTTAAAAAATGAAACAGGGATCTGGGGATTGAACTCGAAGCCATGAGCATAGTTCATTTCCTATGTCAAGCTCATTAAAAAAAATGAAACAATCACCTCTCTTGTCAAGTCGAGTCTTTCACCAGATCTCGTAGATGTCGAGTCGAGTCTTTTGTTAGTTTTTGTATTTGAACCTTCATTTCATCCACCTATATCCTTTTTCTCCATCCAGTAGAGAATTTGGTGACAACCTCAAAGTCGGTGAATGAATTGAAGCTTGGGGGGCATGTTTCCAGCCTTTGATGATCATTCTATAGTTAAGACACTAGATTTCAAGCTAGGGGCAGAATACCGAGCTTAGTCTTTGTTCTTTCTCGTGCTGGTAAATACATGAGAATGAATCCGAGCAACCTTTTATCTCTTTTTCGGGCTCGCATGGATAAATGAAAAGGAACCCCCTGGAGTCTTCTTTAAACTCTTTTCAGACTCTCTAAACGTGAAAAGATTGTCGAGCGATCTTGCTTCCTTTCCCACTCGTTAAAAGTTTTGAAAGGGCATCTTTTGAGTGATAATTTATCTCTTTTTTGGCCTCGCAAGACTAACATTACGAAAAATGACAACATTGGATTCATCTTTAAGTTGTTTTCATACTCTCTAAATATGAAAAACCATTGAGTTTACCTTCTCTGGACTCATTAACCAATTACACATTGAAGGGCCCATATGGGACCCAACCCTTACTTCTTCCAGTTCATTAAACAAAGGAAGAGGGACTTACTGAAAGTGAGTTATATCGATCATGTGTTACCCTCCTCGAGCTCATTAAATTAAAAATAGGTACTCGTCTATCTTGATGGGGGGTAAATTGAAGGAAGCAAGCCAAGCAGTTTTTGAGAACATTACTAGTCACTCTTATGGTCGCCCTTGAACACGGCACTTTGTCTTTTTCACGCATTTAAATCCACTGAACCAATCCTCTGAGTGTTCTTTATTCCTTTGGGTCACCCGATGAAAGTCACAATGTCCACTGCATCATCATGTTTTTTTTCCATGTCATGTTTATGTTGTTGTGCCTCAGTGTTCAAGGGAAGTATCTTCCTCGAGAGTCATCCATCACAAATATTCTTGTTTCAATACCCATGTCAGTCCATGTTCATTTTTTCTACCAATTTACATCTTTGTGTCAGTTTTGTGTCGTTGATGGGGGATGCATCAAGGCCCTCCTACGACGAGTCTATTCCTTTCGACCTCGACACATCATCCAGGAACTAGACTTAGCAACCAGTTAGTACCTTGGTACCTGCATGCCTCAATGGTAGGACTCCTCATGTTCGACAGTGGGTTTACATCATTGACCTCTGATCAGATGATTACACGGATGTTCGACTTCATTTCATCCATTCACATTTGTTGGAATGTCCTAGAGTACCTTGGTAATCATTGACATCAATGGTGATCTCCCTCGCGCTTGTTAACGGTTTACCTCATTGACCTATAATCAAGTGGTTTCTGCTATGTTTGACAACAAGACATCTATTCACATGGTTAGATTCGTACTACATCGGGATCAGTAAGAAGACCCTGGGTTGAGTCATCACTCTGATATATACTTTTCCCAGGTTGTGAAGGAGTTTTCTTTTGAACTATGACACATATATTTTTACATAGATCCACTTTGTATTAGTCATGGCTATGTCTTGTCATCTCATAGATCCACTGTGTATTCTTCATGGCTACAATCAGTTCAGGTCATAGGAGTATAGATCCACATTGTATCTTCAGTGACTATACCATTTTGTCAATATAATTATGGATCCACCGTGTATTTTATGGTGGCCATACCTAAAAAGTCTTTATCACTCAAGCATAGGTATGTCTACATTGGGTTTGAAACATGTCATTAATGTTTGTTGGATGGTTGTGTGCAGCTTCTACCAGGTTCTTCACATCCATACCCTTGCTTGAAGAAGTATACAAAGTACTTCAGTCATCACGTCTTCTAAGTTCATACTTTGGGGGGAAATTTGTTACACATCAAAATTACTCACTTCAATAGTGTCGCAAGTGTCATCATTTCAAGTGTTGCAAGTGTCGCATATTGACCACAAGTGTCGCATATTGACCACAAGTGTCGCAAGTGTCACAAAAATCATACTTCCATCTTGTTTATGTCATGCCTCTAATGACATCACAGGGACACTTAAGACACCTCAAAGACTAGTTTTGAAGAAGAGAAATCAGTTGACAAGGAGTACAAACCTTTTTCCACTGAAAAACCCACTCAAATATCAAATTTGGAAGGCAGCGCTCCCTCATGCACTATCAGGGAGTGTTAACACTCCCTGGGCTTCTTTGGGGGAGTGCTACAATGCTCTGTGCCCCATTTTGGGGGAGCGCTACCCTTTCTGAGTGAATTTTGGTTTGTTGAGACAAATCAAGGAAGAATCCCCTCAATTTCTGAAGGTGGTTGGATTCGAATAGAAGGTCAAGGAATGATCTTAGGGAAGATACTCAACTGAAGGAGAAGAATCCTCAACTTATCCCAAATATCTCTCAAGTGGTTGGGCCTCTCAAAGGTTATATAAGGAGGCCTTCTCATAGGTAATATATAGGGGGCAGTTTAGAGGCATCAAACTTATGATCTCATAAGGGAGATGCACTGTAAAGCATCAGCATTCTGTGTGGATTATTTGAGCAAGGGTCTGGACAAAAGGGATCTTGGTGAAGTTGATGCACTACATCCATGGATGTAAGTAACACTTTTCTCTCATTAATATAAATTCATGCTTGGCATGTTTCCTTTAAAGTTTACGTACATTTCATGAACTTGTCTCTAGTATATAGATCTGTTTTTGAGCTAATCTCGGTAGAATAGAAAGTTTGTTGTATCTTTGTTTGTTCTACGGGACTTATTGAGGAGCTTAGGATTGAAGCTCAACTTAGATTGTGCGAGGACAAATGCCATTAAAAAGGTACACTTTTCTTCTTACTCTTCATACATTATCTTAGTTGGATCTAAAAGGAATGTCGGTGTCCATAATAGCATTTTCTCTCTTGGTTTTAGGGGTCTAGATACCAAGAGGGGATCCGCTTGTCCACAGGAGGATTCACCTGTAAGGTGTATATTTCCTATGAGAGATCATAGGTTTCATACCTCCAATCTTTTTATGAGTGGATTATTTGAGAAAGGGTCTGGACAAAGGGATCTTGGTGAAGTTGTTGCACCACATCCATGGTTGTAAGTAACACTTTGTTCTCATTAATATAAATCCATGCTTGGCCTGTTTATTTCAAGTTTATGTTTGTTCCACATGAACTTGTTTCTAGTAGATAGATCTGTATTTGAGCTAATCTCATTAGAATAGGAAGCTCGTTGTATCTTTTTTTTTTCTACAGGAACTATCGAGGAGCTTAAGATCGAAGCTCAACATTGGACTGTGTGAGGACAAACGCCATTAAAAAGGTACACTTTTCTTCTTCCTCTTCATTCATTAGCTTAATTATATATAAAAGGATGTCAGTGACCAATGATATCACCCTTTATGTCTTGGTTTTAGGGGTCTAGACACCAAGAGGGAATTTGCTTGTCCGTAGGAGGATTCACCTATAACACCCCTGAGCCATGGCTATGAATCCACAAGGACAGTTCCAGAGTGACACTTGGCTTCCCAAACTAGTCAGCACTCAGATCTCATATTATTCTCAGCACCCACAGCAATCCAAGTACCCATGTCTTTTCTTCCCAGCCTACACAACCCAAGAGAATGGATCCCCTTCTCTGCCATGCAGTCCCTCAGGATGTCCATCTCCTTCCAGGGCTCCAGTGCAGCTGGTCCAGAATATCCATGTTGGGACTCTCAAGACTTGCGGTTGTGAGACAAATTGATCACAAACCAAAGTATCTCAGACATGCAATTCTTGATTCATGGTTGGAATACACCAGAAATATCTACAGCCAACAATACCATGGTTTCTCTTC
>JASDQU010355196.1:0-12016 GCA_032191745.1 Picea mariana
TTGATGCATATCCCGGCCCCGCCCATATGTTGATCCATATCCTCGTAACACAAAGTACCAGTCATATCCCTGTGACAACAGACCGGCCATAGATGGAGAAAGAAGACGTGGAGAGAGGATAAAGACTAGGGCACAGACAAACTAGGAGAGAGAGGTCGTGAACAGAGGAGAAAGAGGGCGTGGAAAGAGGAGAAAGAGGTCGAACGCCTTAGCCCTAGCAATGACACAAGGAAAGGTAGATTTACATGACCAGAGATGCCTCGCTCTTTTCATGAGACAAATGTTATTGATTTTTCTTATATACCTATTTTCTTCCTTCCATTTTCAAGCTTTAAAACCCATGAATCAATACCATAAATAACCCTTGGGGAAATATTTCTGAAACAATAGAGATGAAGTGTGGCACATAACAAGGGTAAACCTATTGGATAATTCTTTTGTCCATGTAATGTGTTCATATATTTCAAGTCATTGTCATCTTCTCTAGAACACACCACATACCCTTTGGCTTTGCTGGTGTATGGATCATGCCCTCTAATCAGTCTTTGTGACCTGTAAAAATGAGGAAAGTCAAACCATGTTGAGAAGAATTGTTTCAAAAGGTGTAAGGATCTTTCCAAATCCAATAATAAGGAAACTCAAGATTCTAGGGACAATGAGGTTTCTATTGTTTTCTATTCAACCTAGTCCTATAACCATCTTAACCCACACTCATAAGAATTTAGTTGTGCAAAGAATGGTTTCCTCTAAATAAGATATCCCACCAATCTACACTACAAGTGTGGGTAACAACGATCAAACCCTTGCAATTGCATTCCAACAATCTTCAAACTCAACCAAAATAGTCATTGACCTTGAAGGAGGATTGAGTCACATAAGAACAATGACTTTATCTAGACCTTTCTCTAAGTACACTACCCTGTTTGGATAGATGTTTTTTTGGGTACATTTCCCTATTAGACAGATGTTTCTATTTCACATAGCACCATTTGGTGTGACATATCTTTATGGAATATACATGAATAGTATATCTTTATCTTAGATAATTTTGTGGGCATATAAAATTCAAAAATGACAAAACAAAAGTTCCATGAGTCAAAATGGTATTACATTCAAAATTCAAAATTAAAATGTTCAAACATATACATACAAAAACTATTTATTGCTACTTTCTCATAATTTAGCAATCAATAGTGCCAATACTAGATAATAGACTCGTGTACTAATTTTCCATGATATAGATCAACATAGATCCTTGGTCAAGACACCTTCTTGGTAATCATTTCTCTCAAGTTGTGGCTCATGTGTTGGGTTTATAACTGGAAGAAACTCAACAATCTCATTAGTTCAATCATCTCATACACATGTATACAGGATTGTTTTTGAAGTGATCCAATTTTTTATGAATTTCCTTCTACCCTACATTTTCTCGAGTAGCCAAATGAGTGCATTATGATTGTAGACCAAGATTGTTTCCTTCTTAGATCCTATAATTAATGTATATTCAATAAAAGAATAAAAGCATAAATTCCCCAATTCCTCTCATGGGAGAAGGCACTACTTACTTGTATAAATAACCATACAACAAATACTTATATCTCTAGAACATGCCCATTATGAAGTGATTACAACTCTATTGGATCCTTTCCAAAAAACCCACCACACAAATCCTCCATGTTGTATAACACTCATCACCCACACACATTAAAAACAATGAAATCAAGCACAAATAAAGGATACTTATAGGATGGTGCACCCACACCAAGAGCAAGAAGACCCCTACCCCTACCCCTACCAATTCAAGCCACTCTTGTTGATCTCAAGGTCAACCTTAACACCATGATGATTGTGCTATTTGTAAGCACCAAGAGAGGTAACAAATCTAGTCTCTTTGCCTTCCCTAAGTATTGGCACATGTAATAGGGGAAAATGATAACCCTCCCATACCTAAACTTGAAAAATTATATGGATTCTATGAATTATTGTGAATTTTGAAGATGATGCTTAATGTGATCCAACTAATGGAATTTATATTTGACATGAATCACTTCTTATATTGTATTGGAATTGTGTACATGCCTCGGGATTGATACTTACGTTGGGTCACTTGTACCTTACTTTAGACGATGTACCTGGCATGTATATGACTTGGATTGAGCCTTGTTCCTTTCAAGGATGTTGAGGAAGCCCCTTGTACACTTGATGGAGGTCATCCCACTTATATGAGGTCATTGGGATACTTTTGAGATCATTACACCCTTTGGGATACAAATTCAAAATCCTCTTGATCCTTTCAATCTAGGAATAGATTTATCCTTCTAGGTCCTTGGTATTTTTGTTGCTACACCCTTAACCTCCCAATATTTCCATCTTTTTCAATGCAAATTTGTAAAATCCATTTGCTCCAACAATGTTTAGAACTTAAAATCTCCTTCACTAATGAATAACCTACCTCTTTATTACCTCATCCAATTGTTTGTTTCTTCCAGGGAATCTAAGAGAACTCACAAGAAATTGATGTCAAGATATTTACATCCATATTTGTTAGTTTTCACTCAATCACATTGCAGAGGGTGTAGTTGTACTTCCTCCTAGTCACCAAGATTATTGTTTCCCCATAGTGGTACTAATGTGAATTTTGGAGGGCATGCTTCTTTGCTTTCAAACCCCATAGTTTATACCTTTGCATCCACATTGGTATATAGCTCCACATCAACACTCCACTTCACTTTCCTTTGCACTTAACATAGCCCCTTAATTTTTATATGATTTCTTCTATGTGCATCGGCCTTCCCCATAGCCTTTACATCGTGTCACCCTTTTTCCTTATCCTTTTTCTTGTATATGCAAAGTGCAAAGTGAAAATATATGAACTTCCCTTCACTACATTCTTAGATCTGCATGCATAAAATATTCTAAGGAAAAATAATAGGATTTTGGCCAAACTTGCAAAGGAGGTTTTGTTGAAGGCCTTAAACCATGTAAAACTATATCTTAGAGCACTAAAATTGAACATAAATAAAAAAAAAACCATTAAAGAGAACCTTCTTTATTATTGGTCCATTTAGGATTGAACCACACATCCCCATTGGGAGTCTTTTTCTCTATAAGCTTCATCCCCTTCTAGTTCTTCCACCTCTTCAAGCAATGGAAGTTGGATGATGCATAATGTAGGAATGGATGGAGTTGCATGAAAATGTGTGATGTATGTTGTGTTCACAACATATATTCACAACATGTGGGTTCATAATTAAAAACCCCCCTTTATGAATGAATTACGTGATAAGTTCTTGGTCAGCAAGGTGAAGCCCCCGTAATCCTTATGAGTATTCAAGATGTGTATGGTGGTCTCTATAATCATAAAAGTTTACTATGTTAGAAATGATGACATTTTATTCAATGTTGTATAGGTGTACTAAGTGAACTATGACATTTGCATGGTATTTTTAAATTTTGGGTCATTTTGTAGTACTGCACACATAGTAATCTATCAAGAAATTATTTATTTGCTTAAAACCTCTTGCTCCTTCCCATAGATAGTTTTCATCGAAGTTAAATTTCTTGCATTTCATTTTCCTCTTCCATGGTTTAAAGAGTCGAGTCAAAACACCATCACTTTCACAACCACTCCTTTGAGTAACAACAGCCTAAAATCAAGCGCTAATTAAAATTTATCTAGCAACTTTTCTAGGGCTCTTCAAACCCATCTTAGCTTAGGTGTAGAGCTTTGGAATAGGATTGTGAGAATAAATTTCCAAATATGCTAAGAAAACATAAAGCCTTGCGTTAGGGAGTGAAATCTAGTTGCTATATCGCTAACTTTGGGAAGCCCTTCTAACACAAGGGTCAATCACGAGGTCACATTGGGGCCCTTGGAATAATCAACCCTGGTTTGCTGGTCTTGGTATCGACTGTCGATTGTCCCCCCTCTATTTTGGTATAGTAGGTGGTACCATAGAGGCCATAATCTTTTAGACTTCCTATCAAGGTGACAACACAGGGAAGGTGGTGTTGTACCTAGGATTGACATTGGCTAGACTCCCTCGGACTCCTTGGAGGGTTTCCCACTTCTTGGTGAGGTAAATTGCACTAGGGTGTTAGTTAGTTAAGAAGGTTGTCAACGTAAATTTCCCACCCACAGAAACTTAGCCCCTTCGTGTATCGATTCTACGATGTTGGATTCCATCACTAACTAGCACTTCTTTGTGAGAAGGTTTGTTTGCATGCTTGACTCCTAGATTAATTAGTGTGTGTTGTTTTCTCTCCTTAGTTGGCCTTAGGATTGATTTTGTGTCTAATGGCATCAGTTTCGGGTTAATTCCTCATTTGATCAATACAAAATATGGATACAATTAAAATAAAAGGTAATAAAGAGGTAACAAATAGCTCATACCTAACTTACGTCTTATAATTCTCCAACATTGTTCTTTACACTTAGTGCAACAAACACCAAATGGAATGGTTTACACAAGGCCAATGAGGAATGTTATTGGAAAATTCAAAATATTATCATAAACCCACATCTCACATATTTGTACATGCACCATAGATTCACAATCTTTCATGAAGAGGTCCAGGAGAAATGCCTCCATGCAAAATTGTCCACATCATAATTGTCCATTACTTCTGAGGGATTGTAACTAGGAGTGAGGGGTGCTCTAACTGACATCCTATCCCAGGAATCCATTGGAATCGACGGTTCCTCACTCCGAGTCTCGGGTTTCATTTTATGCCCAGTTGCAAGTCACGTCCCAAACCATTTCGGGGACTCTTGGCAATTCCGCCTCGGGGCATAAAAGCCTAACGAAGCGACATTTTTGAGATCCCTGAGATTTTGCATGCTTGTTTATGCATGGAATAGGTGACCACATTGTCCATCTTCTCCTGAGACATGGTTTCGTAAATTGGACCCCTAAATCCAAATGTTGCATTGCTTCTTACTGAGAAAAGCACTAGTTATTGAAATCGATGAAAAAAACAACTTATGAGGGGTTGGAACCGAGAGTGACGGGTGCTATAGCTAAAATCCTATGCCAAGAATCTAAAATATATGACGGTTACTCAATCCAAGTCTCAATTTTTCATTTTATGCCCAGTTGCAAGTCGCATCCCAAACCATTTCGGGGACTCTTGGCCAATTCCCGCTCAGGGCATAAAAGATTAACGGAGCAACATTTTTGAGTTCCATGAGATGCTGAAATCTTGTTTAGGAATGGAATAGGTGACCAAATTATCCATCCTCTCCCGAGTCATGTTTTTCATAAATTGGCCCCTTAATCCAAATGTTGCATTGCTTCAAACTGAACAAAACACTAGTTGTCAAAATCAATGAGTAAATCAACTTCTAAGGCATGGAACCTATGATTGAGGGGTTCTCTAGATGAAATCCTATCCCAGGAATCCATCGGAGTTGATGGTTCCTCAATATGAGTCTCGATATTCGTTATATGCCCAGTTGCAAGTCACATCCCAAACCATTTCGAGGACTCTTGGCCAATTTGTCCTGAGGGCATAAAAACTTAACGGAGCAGCATTTTTGAGTTCCATGAGATGCTGCAAGATTGTTTAGGCATGTACTAGGTGACTAGTTTCCATCCACTCCTGAGGCATGGTTTCGTAAATTGGACCCCTTAATCCAATTGTTGGTTTTCTTCAAACTGAGAAAAACACTATTTCTTGAAATCAATGAGTAAAGAAACTTTCGAGGCATGACACCTGGGAGTGAGGGGTGCTCTAGCTAAAATCCTATCCCAGAAATCCATCGAAGTTGATGGTTCCTCAATCTGAGTCTTGGTTTTTCGTTTTATGCCCAGTTGCAAGTCGCATCCCAAACCATTTTGGGGACTCTTAGTAATTCCTCATTTGGGCATAAACAGCTAACGAAGTAGCATTTTTGAGCTCCCTAAGATTTTGCATGCTTATTTAGGCATGGAATAGGTGACCACATTGTCCATCCTCTCCTGAGCCAAGGTTTCGTAAGTTGGACCCCTAAATCCAAATGTTGCATTGCTTCTTACTGAGAAAAGCACTAGTTATCGAAATCGATGAAAAAGACAACATTCGAGGGGTTGGAACTGGGAGTGAGGGGTGCTCGAGCTAAAATCCTATGCCAGGAATCCAACAGAGATGGCGGTTCCTCAATCTAAGTCTCGGTTTTCATTTTATTCCCAGTTGAAAGTCGCATCCCAAACCATTTCGGGGACTCTTGGCCAATTCCCGCTCAGGGCATAAAATACTAACGAAGAAAATTTTTTGAGTTTCGTGAGATGCTGCAAGATTGTTTAGGCATGGAATAGGTGACCAAATTATCCATCCACTCCTGAGGCATGGTTTCATATATTGGCCCCTTAATCCAAATGTTGCATTGCTTCAAACTGAGAAAAACAATAGTTTTTGAGATCAATGAGTAAAGCAACTTCTGAGGCATGGCACCCATGACTAAGGGGTGCTCTAGATGAAATCCTATCCCAGGAATCCATTGGAGTCGATGGTTCCTCAATCTGAGTCTCGATATTCGTTATATTCTTAGTTTCAAGTCGCATCCCAAACTATTTCAGGGACTCTTGGCCAATTCCTCCTAAGGGCATAAAAACCTAACGGAGCAACATTTTTGAGTTCCATGAGATGCTAAAATATTGTTTAGGCATGGCCTAGGTGACTATATTTTCCATCCTTTCCCGATGCATGGCTTCATAAATTGGACTCCTTAATCCAACTTTTGGTTTTCTTCAAACTAAGCAAAACACTAGTTCTCGAAATCAATGAGTAAAGCAACTTTTGAGGCATGGAATATGGGAGTGAGGGTTTCTCAAGCTGAAATCCTATCCTAGGAATCCATCGGAGTCAACGATTCCTCAATCTAAGTCGGTTTTCTTTTTATGCGCAGTTGCAAGTCGCATCCCAAACCATTTTGAGGACTCTTAACAATTCCTCATCTGAGCATAAAAGCCTAACGGAGCAGCATTTTTGAGCTCCCTAATATTTTTCATGCTTGATTAGGCTTGGAATAGGTGACCACATTGTCGATCCTCTCCCAAGGCATGGTTTCATAATTTGTCCCCTAAATCCAAATGTTGCATTGCTTCTTACTGAGCAAAGCACTAGTTATCAAAATCGACGAAAAAAACAACTTTCGAGGGGTTGGAACCAGGACTGAGGGGTTCTATAGCTAAAATCCTATGCCAGGAATCCAACAGAGGTGATAGTTCCTCAATATGAGTCTCATTTTTCATTTTATTCCCAGTTGCAAGTCGCATCCCAAACCATTTCGGGGACTCTTGGCCAATTCCCACTCAGGGCATAAAAGGCTAACGGAGCAACATTTTTGAGTTCCGTGAGATGTTGCAAGATTTTTTAGGCATGGAATAGGTGAACAAACTATCCATATTCTCCCAAGTCATGGTTTCATAAATTGGCCCCTTAATCCAAATGTTGTATTGCTTCAAACTGAGAAAAACACTAGTTGTTGAAATCAATGAGTAAAGCAACTTCTGAGGCATGGAACCCATGAGTGAGGGGTGCTCTAGATGAAATCCTATCCCAAGAATCCATCAGAGTCAATGGTTCCTCAATTCGAGTATCAATATTCATTATATTCCCAGTTGCAAGTTGCATCCCAAACCATTTCGAGGACTCTTGGCCAATTGCTCCGAAGAGCATAAAAACCTAACGGAGCAGGATTTTTGAGTTCCGTGAGATGATGCAAGATTGCTTAGGCATGGACTAGGTGAATATATTTTCCATCCACTCCTGAGGCATGGTTTCGTAAATTGGACCCCTTAATCCAACTGTTGGTTTGCTTCAAACTGAGCAAAACACTAGTTCTTGAAATCAATGAGTAAATCAACTTTTGAGGCATGGCACCCGAGAGTGAGGGGTGCTCTAGCTGAAATCCTATCCCAGGAATCCATCGGAGTTAACGGTTCCTCAATCCGAGTCTCGCTTTTTGTTTTATGCCCAGTTGCAAGTCACATCTCAAACCATTTCGAGGACTCTTGGCAATTCCTCATTCGGGCATAAAAACCTAACGGAGCAGCATTTTTGAGCTCCCTAAGATTTTTCATGCTTGTTTAGGCATGGACTAGGTGACCACATTGTCCATCTTCTCATGAGGAATGGTTTCGTAAATTGTACCCTTAAATCCAAATGTTGCATTGCTTCTTACTGAGCAAAGCACTAGTTATCGAAATCGATGAAAAAAAAAACTTTCGAGGGGTTGGAATTGAGAGTGAGGGGCACTCTAGCTAAAATTATATGCCAAGAATCCAACAGAGATGACGGTTCCTCAATCTGAGTCTCAGTTTTCATTTTATACCCAGTTGCAAGTCGCATCCCAAACCATTCTGGGGACTCTTGGCAAATTTCCGCTCAGGTCATAAAAGACTAATGGAGAAACATTTTTGAGTTCCATGAGATGTTGCAAGATTTTTTAGACATGGACCAGGTGACCAAATTATTCATCCACTCCCGAGGCATGGTCTCATAAATTGGCCCCTTAATCCAAATGTTGCATTGCTTCAAACTGAGAAAAACACTAGTTGTCGAAATCAATGAGTAAAGCAACTTCTGAGGCATGGAACCAGTGAGTGAGGGGTGCTCTAGATGAAATCCTATCCCAGGAATCCATTGAAGTTGACGGTTCCTCAATCTGAGTCTCGATATTTGTTATATGCCCAGTTGCAAGTCACATCCCAAACCATTTTGGGGACTCTTGCCCAATTGCTCATAAGGGCATAAAAACCTAACGAAGAAGCATTTTTGAGTTCCATGAGATGATGCAATATTTTTTAGGCGTGGACTAGGTGACTATATTTTCCATCCGCTCCTGAGGCATGGTTTCGTAAATTGGACCCCTTAATCCAACTGTTGGTTTTCTTCAAATTGACCAAAACACTAGTTCTCAAAATCAGTGAGTAAAGAAACTTCTGAGGCATGGCACCCGAGAGTGAGGGGTGATATAGCTGAAATCCTATCCCAGGAATCCATCGGCATTGACGGTTCCTCAATCCGAGTCTCTTTTTTCATTTTATGCCCAGTTGCAAGTTGCATCCCAAACCATTTTGGGGACTCTTGGCAATTCCTCCTCGGGACATAAAAGCCTAACGGAGCAGCATTTTTGATCTCCCTGAGATTTTTCATTCTTGTTTAGGCATGGAATAGGTTACCACATTGTCCATCCACTCCTGAGGCATGGTTTCATAAATTTCACCCCTAAATCCAAATGTTGCATTGCTTCTTACTAAGCAAAGCACTATTTATTGAAATTGATGAAAAAAACAACTTCTGAGGGGTTGGAACTGGGAGTGAGGGGTGCTCTAGATAAAATCCTATGCCAGGAATCCAACAGAGATGATGGTTCCTCAATCTGAGTCTCGGTTTTCATTTTATGCCCAGTTGCAAGTCGCATCCCAAACCATTTCGGGAACTCTTGGCCAATTTCCGCTCAGGGCATAAAAGACTAAGAGAGCAATAGTTTTGAGTTCCATGAGATGATTCAAGCTTGTTTAGGCATGGAATAGGTGATCAAATTATCCATTCGCTCTCGAGGCATGGTTTCATAAATTGGACCCTTAATCCAAATGTTGCATTGCTTCAAACTGAGGAAAACACTAGTTGTCGAAATCAATGAGTAAAGAAACTTCCGAGGCATGGCACCCATGAGTGAGGGGTTATCTAGATGAAATCCTATCCCAGGAATCCATCAGATTCGACGGTTCCTCAATCCAAGTCTCGATATTCGTTATATGCCCAGTTGCAAGTCACATCCCAAACCATTTCGGGGACTCTTGGCCAATTGCTCCCGAGGGCATAAAAACCTAATGGAGCAGCATTTGTGAGTTCCTTGAGATGTTTCAAGATTTTTTAGGTGTGGAATAGGTGACTATATTTTCCATCCTCTTCCGATGTATGGTTTCATAAATTGGACCCCTTAATCCAAATGTTGGTTTTCTTCAAACTGTGAAAAACACTAGTTCTCAAAATCAATGAGTAAAGCCACTTTTGAGGCATGTCACCTAGGAGTGAGGGTTTCTCTAGATGAAATCCTATCCCATGAATCCATAGGAGTCTATGGTTCCTCAATCTGAGTCTCGTTTTTCGTTTTATGCCCAGTTGCAAGTCGCATCCCAAACCATTTCGGGGACTCTTGGCAATTCCTCCTCGGGGCATAAAATCCTAATGGAGCAACATTTTTTAGCTCCCTAAGATTTTGCATGCTTTTTTAGGAATGGAATAGGTGACCACATTGTCCATCCACTCCCAAGGCATGGTTTCGTAAATTGGACCCCTAAATCCAAATGTTGCATTGCTTCTTACTAAGCAAAGCACTAGTTATCGAAATCAATGAAAAAAAAACTTCCGAGGGGTTGGAACTGGGAGTGAGGGGTGCTATAGATAAAATCCTATTCCAAGAATCCAACAAAGATGACGGTTCCTCAATCTGAGTCTCGATTTTCATTTTATTCCCAATTGCAAGTTGCATCCCAAACCATTTCGGGGACTCTTGGCCAATTCCCGCTGAGGGCATAAAAGACTAACGGAACAACATTTTTGAGTTTCGTGAGATGATGCAAGCTTTTTTATGCATGGACTAGGTGACAAAATTATCCATCCACTCCGGAGGCATGGTTTCTTAAATTGGACCCTTAATCCAAATGTTGCATTGCTTCAAACTGAACAAAACACTAGTTGTGGAAATCAATGAGTAAATCAACTTCTGAGGCATGGAACCCATGAGTGAGGGGTGATCTATATGAAATACTATCCCAGGAATCCATTGGAGTCGATGGTTACTCAATACGAGTCTCAATATTTTTTATATGCCCAGTTGCAAGTCGCATCCCAAACCATTTCGGGGACTCTTGGCCAATTGTTCTCGAGGGCATAAAAACCTAATGGAGAAACATTTTTGAGTTCTGTGAGATGCTTCAAGATTTTTTAGGTGTGGACTAGGTAACTATATTTTCCATCCGCTCCTGAGGCATGGTTTTGTAAATTGGACCCCTTAATCCAACTGTTGGTTTGCTTCAAACTGAGAAAAACACTAGTTCTCGAAATCAATGAGTAAAGCAACTTCTGAAGCATAGAACCTAAGAGTGAGGGGTGCTCTAGCTGAAATCCTATCCCAGGAATCCATCAGAGTTGATGGTTCCTCAATCCAAGTCTTGGTTTTCGTTTTATGCCCAGTTGCAAGTCGCATCCTAAACCATTTCGGGGACTCTTGGCAATTCCCAATCTAGGCATAAAAGCCTAACGGAGCAGCATTTTTGAGCTCCCTGAGATTTTGCATGCTTGTTTAGGCATGGACTAGGTAACCACATTGTCCATCCACTCCCGAAAAAAGACTGCACCAATTTCAACTACACATTGAGTTTAACAACCACTACTGCACATTGAGTTAACCATCGCCATAACTAACTTATTCTTCAACTTGGATTGAACAAAACTAATATTTGTATAGTTCTACTTTTGGTTTGCCTTAGACATATTGCCAACTAAATCACCCAAGATTTGCAACACACCAACTAATGGTTGGATTTCTTACTCCATAGCATTGACACTCATCTTCAATGGACATTTCTTATAATAATTCTAATTTGCACAAATCCAACAAACAACAACCTTACTACTATTTTTTTCTTAGATCCACATGATAAATTTATCATGTCTTTAGTGTTATCACAATAATATGTCCTTAATATGTCCAAAATCAAGAGGGATATCACATTAAATTAGGTGGTTGACGAATAATATTGGTAATTGCACCCTAGTTTAATTGTGCATCCAAAACTAAAGATATAGAATTTTTATTTAGAACTTTGAATATAGAAAAAAATGTTCATAAATTAGAACTAGGATGATGATGGACTACTAACTAACAACACGTGCACATGCAACTGAAGGTACAACCAAACAGGTACCTGTCAGATATTTCTTCATCGAGTGAGGAAAGCTTAGGACAAATAGAGGCCGAAATGTCACTACATCTAGTAGATATGATAAGCAAACAAGGACCAAA
>JASDQU010355197.1:0-12015 GCA_032191745.1 Picea mariana
ATAGGTTGATGCATGGTTGATGCACTTGTTTATGGTATAGGTTGATTACAGTTTGATTGGTACAAGTTGTTACAGTGGTATATCTCACAGTGATAGTGTGGCAGTGGTTCCATCATTCTACTTCTACATCAAGGCGGTTGGACGAGGCAAGGATAGGTGGTTGTAGCCACCTTCCAGTTGTAGTTGGAGAACATAGGGGGTTGTAGCCTCCTTATGGTTTTAGCCAGAGAATTGGGGAGTTGGAGCTTCCCTCAAGATGTAGCCTGAGAAACTAGGGGGTTGGAGCCTCCTCTCAGTTGCAGCTAGAAAGCAAAGGAAGTTGGTGCTTCCAATGAATGTAATTCTTAAAGACATAAGAAAAAGAATTTTGTGGTTTTCTCCCGATTTGGGTTTCCACGTAAATCATTGTTGTATTGTGTATGTGTGTGATTGCACATTTGTTCATTGTTTATTTTATCTGAAACTATTGGATGAGAATGCTACATTGATATAAAACTTGCATTTTATGGTGAAAAAGGTTTAAATTGCTCTATTACTAATTCAGCCCCCCTCTCAGTAATCCAACAGCCAATGGTCAGGAGTCGATCAATTGAGAAAAGAATTTGAACAACCAAGAGAATTTATCGGTGGCCAATGGGCTTATAGTCGGGCGTCAACCGTTTTGGCGAGGTGTTCGGGTCATCCAAGAGAATCGGTCGATGGCTGATGGAGAAAAGAGGGTGATGATGTGTCATGTCATGTCAAGACCCATGTGTCATGCCACATCAACATCCATGTGTTGTGCCACATCAACCAATTTGACACCTCAGGATGATGTTTCATGCCACGTCAACATCCATGTGCCATTCCACATCATTAGTTGCCACGTCAGCCAATAAAAGTGGTCGATGATCAACGGTCAGGTTGACCGAACTAGAGAAGTGGTTTTTCATTTGGCAAGGATGATCAACGACCGATGGGTCGATGGTCCGGTGTCGAAAAAATTGATGAGGAGTTCATTCACCAATGAAAATCGTCGGTGGTCATTTTAGCATTGTGTTGTGAATCGGTTGTCAAGGAATGGGCCAATGGTCGATGGTCGGGTCGAAAGGTTGGGGAAAGTGTTTTTGCACTCCCAAAGGAGAACATCGATCATCGATTTTCAATTGAGTTTAGAACACTGAATCATTTTACACCCAATTTTGAGATCAATGACTCAGATTTAGGGGATGTTAAACAATCAATTTTATGTGAAATTTTGTGGTTTTTGAAGGTCATTGACTTGCAGGGCATTTTTTAGGGCCTAAACGACGTTTTTATCCAATCAAAACCCATGAAAATAGAGTGTACCAAGGTGCACTCTTTATTTGCAGCTCAATTAAAAGGAATCAGAGAGAGCTATCCAATGAGATAAATTGTTCGCAAAACAAAGCTCGTATGAGAAAGTTACAGCCAAAACAATAAGGGTAAAATTTTGGCATAAATTCACTTCCAAAGGGCATAACTCCATGCTCAGAAGTTTGTTTGAGGCACATGGCTAGTATATGGAAATATTATGAACCAAAGAAGATATCCATGGAGTCAATTTTGGGATCTGGGTATGTAAAAATTTGTTGGAAGTGAAAGAAGACACATGTAGCATACAAGGATAATTGGGTAAAACAACCTAAACTTCTCCGGACCATAGCTTTAAGCTTGAAGCTCAGATTTGAGCAAGAAAATAGTCTTTGGAAAGGTATTGAGGAGTAGAAGACATATGTCCACCTAGAATTTTTAATTGGGTAATTAAATATCTCAGAAATCAATAAAGATATTTATGTAGTAGTAAATGAGTGGAAAATTGCAACATGTGGATGTATCTTTTCGCTCAAAACTTAGATTGAGGCATGGGTATAGTTGTTGCAAAGTTTTTTCAAAGAGGAATGCATCTAAGGAATAAGATTTTGATTTGGTGCATTATTTCCTTCATAAATTTTGATAAAGAGTAACATGTATTCTAATTGATGAAATGTTTTATGTTATGCATGTTCTAATAAATAATTATCACATCCACATTTCTTGCAGAATTAGAGGTACAAGAAATAAAATTGGGTTCGTATATGAGGAATGGAGTTATGAATGATTCTAAAGGATCTTATAGCCATGAGCAAGAGATCAAAGGTCTGCATGTCAGCATGGGAAATGTTGAGATAGATTCAAATGGTAGAAGAGGTAGGTAGGAGCATGTAACTATGAGAAGATTGCATAGGTAAGTGCAGAGCTATAGAGATGATAATGAGAGGATTATGAAGGATCATGAGGAGATACTCCAAAGTTTGAATATGTTGCATAATAAATTCAACAAATACTTTGGCACAACGAAAGTGACTAGTGCTAGACAACTAACAACATCTACATCCCAAAGAAAAAGGGATAATCATGGAAATGATAGGCAGTTAAGAAGCATGAGCAGGCACCATCATTCTCCAAAGCAATCCACCAGGATATCTCATGCAAGTTTGGGGTGAGGGAGAAGCCCAAGTGTGTCTCATGTCAGTAGGTAAAAGAGAAGGCCTGCGGCGTAAATCTTGCAAGGTAAGCTTATGAAGATCAAGCCACCTACATTCTATGGTGAGCACTGGAAATGAGAAGAGGTCGAGGTCTGGATGTTGGAAATTAAGAAATATTTCCAGCTGCATGATTACCCCTCCCAGGTAGAAGCTAGAATTTCCACCTACCACTTGCAAGGAAAGGCATCCATGTGGTGGTATCAACTTAAGAAAGCCAAGAACCGTGAAGAGAAGGGGATCTCATGGAGGTAGTTCAAAGGATATTTCCAAGAGAAATATTTGTCCAAACATTGATATGAAAGGAAGATGAAATAGTTCTTTGACCTCAAGTTGGGAACCATGTCCATGTATGAATATGAAAAGAGGTTCTTCGGATTGTTGAAGTATGTTGACTTTATAAATATTAGAAAGTAAAAATACAAAGGTTTCTAAGTGGTCTACCCTCTTTCTATAGTGATAGGATTCAATACGATAACCACAAGAATTTGGAGGAAACCATAAGGAGAGCAAGGCATCTTTATGAGAAAAGAAGAGAGAGACCAGTTTTCCAAAAATCTTGGAATGACACAATGAAAGGGAAAAAGGATCAAAATAAAAAAGGTTTTAAGCCACCCTCTTTTCAAGAACAACACCCAAGAAAATTAGCAAGGTCAATAAGCCCAAAATGAGCACAAGACTACAGATTCATTTGGGAAAAGGCCAAGGCAACATCATGTACAATGTTGGGGATGTGAGGGTGTTTGCACAGGGGCAGACCCAGGGTTCAACGCTTCAACAGTGCACTAACAAAAACCTAACTATTGTCCCTTTCGGAAACACCTGCGAAGAAGATGAAGTCTCACCCAAGGTAGAGGCAGGGGGGGTTGCAGGACTCAAGTGTCTACAACCTAGCTGGAACACAGATCTGTGATCAAAATACTTAACGGATCACTTAGCAATTAACATTCATTAGTCTTTAACCCTTATTCACATCACAGGTCAAAACCCTAATTACATATAAGCACAGTAACAACCAAGATCTAGCACATCTAACCATTCAGCACATAGCATCAAATTAGATCTAACATTCACTCACATCATAAAGAACTAAGCATCAACTGGATCTATCATACATCTAGATTAAGAAAATAAGTACATAAACAGCATGAACACCATAGCACAAAGCACATCGATACAGGATATACGTGGTTCACCCCAATGTGGGGCTATGTCCACCAATATTCTTCTCTTCTTATTAGTCTCTTCCAATATTCTTACATGCACCAAACCACAACGCCAACTCTGCATAGGACAAGAGATCTGCGTGCACCTTGCCAGATCCTCCTTCCCCAAGTTAGGTCCAAGCATAGAGACTCTACACGGTCTATGCACAAAGCACTTACAAAACACTTGCACTTAGCTCTGCAAGCATTAATACATCTTCTTGCACATAGCTAACATTAGCACTAAGCCATCGGCCTACTAGGTCTTACAATCACATAGATCAAACTCTAACTACTCTTACATCACCTATATACTTATTTATACATCACAAAAGGGCTTAAACATGGGTAAGACCCATGGGCTGACATCCCATACCTATTACAAAAACCCTAAAACCCAAAAATCCTGCAAAAAGGGCGAGATCCCGTGATCTTCTCTTCGCATGGGTGCTTCGTCTTTGACCAACCTGTCGAAGTCCCAAAAATGGTCAACATGACCAAGGTTCTCCCAAAACTTGGTCGAGGGCCAACAGGCCCCCAACACTCACCTATGACTCAGCCTGAGTCACTCTGATCTGGGAAACACTAATTAGAAGGCCTCAAGATTAGCTCGAGCTACCTCGACTTGCTGCTTCGCTAGAGCCTCCTGCTCGGTGAACTCCTAAATGACTTTCTCAGTGACAGGCCCTCCCAAGCATTGTTCCACGTTTGTGACCACCTATTTCAGTTGTGATCCTTATCCCTTGATCTCTTCAAATAGGGTGTAGTCTTCATTCTGCACCGGTTGGAGTTGTTGTGTCACCTCCATCACCTTGCTCTGGATGGCAGTGACCTGTTGTTGAACTGTGCTTTGCTCCTGTGCCCTCTTCATCTTCTCCACTGCTATAAGTAGCTTCAACTTTTCTTTCATTATAGATGCCTACTGCTTCGCCTCTTGTATGTGTGCCTCCAATCTCCTCAGCTCCAGGTCTTCTGCAAGGTGCTCATAGGTCTACGCACTTCGGTCATTGAGTTGCTTGCATTTTGCGGCTAATGCCATGATTCTTTCTACTGTGCTCCTAGAAGTTTCTTCCCTTTGATCTCACACTTTCTGTGGAGTGCTTGACACTGCTTACAATTCTAGCTCTGATACTCTTGCTTGAAGCTGCTGAATGGATTCAGTGAGCTTCCCCACTTGGATCTCAGTTGTCTCTTCTTCCATCTGGGTCAAGCCCGACATAGAGCGAAGTTCTCTATTTACTGCTTCTCTAACCCAAATCTACTCCACAAGTAGCTGGTATTTTTCTCTCTATCCTCTTCAAAATTCACCTGAATGTCATCTTTTTCTTACTGCGCAACCCGAAGTTTCTCTAGGGATTCCTCATTTGCTTGCTTGAAGGCCTCTGTGGCCTGCTCCTTTTCTTACTATACTCGTCAAAGGCAAGCCTCTGTAGCATATGTTATCCTTCACAGTTAGGTGAGCTCGTCCCCCAATTCTGCACCTTATGATTATGATGGTGCAATAGACACTGTACAGCTTCAATAGAGTGCTTGTTGTACCCCTTTCAGATCTGCCTTGATTCTGTCATACATTGTCTCCTGCTTTGCTTCACTTCGTTGCAAATATCCTCTGAATCATCTACTAAAATTGCAATGATTAGGTCAATATCATCCATTGTGAGCACAATCTATGATTGTGGCTTGTTGGCTCATGAATTCTTTCGTGCTGAGGGTTTATTTGGAGAAACCTTCCTTTTCTTTGACGTCTTGGCCTCTGTAAGGGGATCTTTCAGCTATGTCACTTTGCCCTTTTCCTGCTTGTCTTCATCCCCTTCTTCTTCTTGGTTTACTTCGTTGCCTACTCCTCCTCCAGGTGAGTCAGATCAAGTTTCCTCTGATGCGTTTTTTATCTCTTTCACTTCCTCCTTTTTCTTCTTCTTCTTAGCATTGCTCAGTCCATCCCACTCCATCTGGGTGACCAAAGGGCTTCCGATGATGTCGAGGTCAGAGAGCTCTATCTGCTCAACTGGTACAAGGAATTTCGTTGGCCATTCCTTGGTTATCTCCTCCATGTCTTCATCAGTCAATTTATAATATGACTGCAGCTCCTCCTTGCTTTCATCCCTGTGCGCAGTGATGTAAATGAAGTGGCGGTCTGTGCGGAACTTCACTAGTGGTCTGTAAGTATGCAATGTGTTCAGAGTCATTCGGGGGAATGACTCAATGGCTCGTGTGAACTGTAAGTAATAAGTGTGAAACACCATATTAGATTTCCACTGCTTTGCCATATTGCTTGAATACCACAAGGTGGTGAAACTCGCAGCCACTGGTTCTGATGGCTCGACTTCCAGGAATGTTGCTCCCTTTGGCATCTCCCAAATGACAAACACAATGAGAATTAGTAACCAACTGAAGTGGAATTCATAACCTTGGTCCTACACTTCACAACAGTCCTTATCCAACTCGTTGATGAGGTAGCTCACCCAGTTCATCTGCATGCCTTCAACGCACTTCCCTGTGAGGTCGAAGACGAACCTCATGACTTGCATTGGTCTATTCTTCCTTACGAGCTTGCCTGCTATCAACTAACAAGCTAGGAACTCTGCACCATCTTGGATGGAGGCTACCTTTTAGCCTCGCTTTCCATTCTCCACATCATCATAGGTTTCCTTTATACGTTGCACCAAGGTGCGATCTGTATCCTTCCCTGGATAGAAATGGTGAGGGTTCAGTTCCTGCACACTCAGTCTAGTGATCATGTGGATCAGCATCAATTCCACATTCATGTGCCTGTCTAGCCAGAGATAACCTCCATGGTAGCACGACAGGAGGAGTTTAACACATGCGTTAACTTCCTGATGTTTGTCAAAGTAGGGTATCTTCATCATGTTAAGGATGGTGGACCTCACGATCTTCTTAATCCATGGCTAGGGAACTATCCTTGGCTTCTTCCCAGTTGTCTTTCTCAAGTAGTGATGCGGTGCAAGCATGGAATAATTATTTTTGTCACCGAGGTTGAAATAGTTGATCTTAATATTAGGGATCAGTCATAGCTAGAGTTCGACTGCACGTATCCCCTTTGGGAGCTATGTAGTGATGAGCGTGTACTCAAAATCTCTTGGGATGTTGTCACAACTAAACACGCCAGCCAGAGGTAGGATGTAGTTGGGCAAGACTGATGGGATGAGCTTTGCATTCATCCGGTCATCACTATGCTTTCTTCTTTTCTCTGTCACGGTTCGAGATGGCCCAAATCGACGTCTAGTCAAGGGGGATGCTTGCAATCCTCTGGTCAATGAGGCATGTACTCCTGCAGACATGACCTTCTCAGCCATAAGGTCTATCAAAATCTCTTCTATGGATTTCTCTACTACGCTAAGGTCTCCCGACATGCACACTCGTGATCAAATATCTTGAGTAGGCGACTAGACACTCAAGGTAAGAAAATGGGTGGCAAGGTCTCAAAAGAATAGTGCGATAGCAATCAGTTCTTTGTTAGCTAAAATATCTCAGGTTGCAAAAGTGTCCCCAGTGAGGCATTTGACAGATTAAATAAACAATGTCATAATGGATTCCTTCAACAGGTTGAAATGCCTTAATCAATACGAATCCATCCATTATGGCGTGGTCTCAACGGTCCAATGGCGATCTTTCCAGCAATAACTGCATTTATAGCCATTTTGGAGCATCATTCTAATGGTCAGGGAAGCCTCCAATGATCATATAGCTTCTTCGAGTCGAATTTCCCTTCTGTGTTGTTTTTCTATTCCGACGAGGTTCAAGTTCTGCAAGCCTACCTTCTGCAAAGTCTTTTCTAGAACCTCCTACAATTTTTCTAACTTTTATTTCTTCTTACTGAGCTTCCTGGCCTTCTTTCCTGTGATCTAAGTCTCTGGTTTCCCATTTCCATTCTTGTTCTTATCTTCTCTTAGAATAGTAACTTCACACTGTTGAGGGTCTTTCACAAGGTTTGAGGGTAATACTTCTCTCTTATTGTTTCTGGGGTAGGTGCTCTTCTCTCCTACATGGATAGGTTTTTTAAGCCTTGTTGTGTTCTTTTAACTTCAATAGTTAAATCTCTTGCCTTCTGTTTCTTTGACTTGTCCTCTTGTTCATGTATTAGTCTTGCTATTTTTCTGGTTATGAAGTCCCTTAATTCTTGCTTTTTCTATTTTATGGCTTCCTCTTCTTCCTTCCTTCGAATATGATCTTTCTCAATCCAGGGATTTCCTAACATAAGTGCAAAAGGAGTGTCATTCTCAACAAACTTAATGACCTCAAATTTTTCTTCAGTCGATGTGCCATAGTTTTTCATAGGTACATGAGTAAGTCTTCCACATAGGGTTATCATTTTTCCTTTAAACAATCCTATCCTTCCGAATGAAGGAACCATAGCATGCTTTCCCAAAATTTCTCAAGTGCTTTATCTCATAATATTCACCTATGTTTCTTCATCCAATCCATAGTCTATGTCAAAGTCTCTTATTCATGTTTCAATGCACTCCTTCTCTTTTTATATCTTTGGTAAACTAATGTCTTTGTGATCATTCAGTGTTTCTTTCAGCTATAATAACATAGTCTCTGATTCTTTCTGATTCTCTAACATATCCTTGGTTTCTTGACCTTCTTCATAGTTTTCTTGTCTCGGGTTCATCTTTTCAACTTTAGCAATCATTCTAAGGAAATCCAAAACCTCATGTCCAATAGCCTTACAACAAAGGCAAGTAGGACCTACACTAGGGAATTCCTTAGCAATATGTCCCAGTTTTCTACAGTTATAACACATTGTCAATCCTCTCTTTCTCTTAAATGATCCCCAACCTTTCTTTTACTATGCACTGGGGTCAAAGCAATGGACCTGCAATCTACAAAAATTCTTTCTAGGGCCCTCTTTTCTTCATATCTGGTTCCCTTCTTAGCATAGAGCTTCACAAGTCAAGTAGAATATTGCGCACTACAGCAATAGATATACGCACAAAGCTTTCTCTTTTCTTCAGTTCCCAGCAATCACAGTTTCAAGTCCCGACAACAGAACCATTTGTTGGCACGGGGGTAGACCCAGGGTTCAATGCTTCAATAGTGCACTAACAAAACCCTAAATACCGACCCTTTCGGCAACACCTGCAAAGCAGATGAAGTCTCACCCGAGGTAGAGGCAAAGGGATTGTAGGACTCAAGTGTCTACAACCTAGCTGGGACACGGATCTGTGATCACAATACTTAACAGAGCACTTAGCAATTAACATTCATTAGTATTTAACCCTTATTCACATAGCAGGTTAAAACCCTAATTACATATCAACGCAATAACAACCAAGATCCAACACATCTAACCATTCAGCACATAACATCAAAGTAGATCTAACATTCATTCACATCATAAATCACTAAGCATAAACTAGATCTATCATACATCTAGATTAAGAAAATAAGTACATAAACAGCATGAACACCATAGCACAAAGCACATCAACACAGGATATACGTGGTTCACCCCAGTGTGGGGCTACGTCCACCAATCTTCTTCTCTTCTTATTAGTCTCTTCCAATCTTCTTACATGCACCAAGCCACAACGCTAACTCTGCATAGGACGGGAGATCTGCGCACACCTCGCCAGATCCTTCCTCCCCGAGTTAGGTCCAAGCATAGAGCCTCTACACGGTATGTGCACAGAGCACTTACAAAACACTTGCACTTAGCTCTGCAAGCCTTAACACATCTTCTTGCACATAACTGACATTAGCACTAAGCCATCGACCTACTAGATCTTACAATCACATAGATCGAACTCGAACTACCCTTACATCAACTAGATAATTATTTATACATTACAAAAAGGGCCTAAACATGGGTAAGACCCATGGACTAACATCCCATACCCATTACACAAACCCTAAAATCCAAAAATCCCGCAAAAAGGGAGATATCTCGTGATCTCCACTTTGCCTGGGGCCCTCTGTCTTCGACCATCCTGTCGAAGTCCCAAAAATGGTTGACACGAACAAGGTTCTCCCAAAACTTGGTCAAGGGCCAACAGAGCGAAATCACTTGTATAGGGATTGTCCTCACAAAGGAGAAATACTTAGGACTATCCACAACATTCAAGAGGCTGAAATAGTGGAAGACATGGGAGGAAGTATGCCAAGGATTTATGCATCATTGGATAATAACCAAGTAGAGTATCAATCTCCCAGGATTGAAGTGGAAGGTAAGATTGATAACCATCCTGTTGCAATTTTAATTGATTATAGAGCTAGCCATAGTTACATAAATGATAACATTATTGAAATATTTCACTTGCAAAGGAGTAAGCATAAGAAATCTTGGTTAGTTCAGTTAACCACAAGGGCTAAGAGGAAAATCAGTGAGTTGGTTAAATATTTTTATGTAGACATGAATGGACTTAGCACAAAGGTAGATGTGAACAACATACCATTGGGCTCATATGATTGTCTAATTGGCATGGATTGGTTGGAAAGACACCATGTTGTCCTAGATTGTTACAACAAGACAATCACATGTTTTGATGAACAAGGGTATCAAGGTAAGATTCAAGGCATTCCAAGAGTTGTGGATATTAGAGAAATTTAATCTATGCAACTGAAAAAGAGTTTCAAGAAGGAATGTCACATTTTTATAGCCCATATGAAAAAGGAAACCAGAGATAAAGTGGTAAACATTGAAGATCATCCGGTCTTGAGGTATTTTGAAGATGATTTTAGGGAAATCTTAGAATTGCCACCAAAGAGATACATTGATTTATCTATTGATTTGGTGCCAGGATCTGCCCCAATATCCAAAACGTCATAAAAAATGGGCACACCATAATTGAAGGAGTTGCAGATGCAACTTGAAGAGATTTTTTAAAAAGGGGTATATACACCCCAAGTGTGTCACCTTGGGGAGCCTCAGTTCTTTTTGTAAATAAGAAATATGGAACCTTAAGGTTTTGTATTGATTTCAGACAGTTGAATAAGGTGAACATAAAGAACAAATACCCTTTCCCGAGAATTGATGATTTGTTTAATCAACTAAAAGGTGCAAGAATATTTTCCAAGATTGACTTGAGATCAAGATATCATCAAGCGAGGATAAAGGAAGAAGACATTAGCAAGACAACAATGAGAACAAGATATGGGCATTATGAATTCACAGTAGTGTCGTTTGGACTATCAAATGTTGAGGTTGTTTTTATGTGTATGATGAATGGAGTGTTCAGGAAGTACCTGGAGAAGTTTGTGCTTATGTTCCTACATGATATGCTTGTCTATGCTAATTCAGAAGAGGAGCATGAGCATCATTTAAGAATGGTGTTGCAAGCTTTAAGTGAACATAAATTGTATGTTAAGCTAAGCGTATATTTTATCAAAAGAAGATTAACTACTTGGGGCATATAATTTCAATAGAGGGGATAGTAGTCGATCCTGAGAAGATAGAGGCCATGAGAGGATGGCTAGTTCCAAGAAATGTGATAGAGTTCAGATCATTCATGGGTCTTTCTGGTTATTACCGAAGATTCATAAAAGGATTTTCAAAGATTGCAAGTCCAATCACTTTTTGAAAAAGAAGGGAGTGAAGTTTGAATGGACTTCCAAATGTGAAGAGAGTTTTCAGTCGTTGAAGGAAATATTGGCAAGCGCACCAATATTGAAGATTGTAGATTCGAGTGAATTTTATTTTTTTTTGCACTAATGCATGCAAGGAAGGGCTCGGTGGAGTCCTTCATCAAAAAGATATGTGGTATGCTACTAGTCCAGAAAATTAAAGGAGCATGAGAGGAATTATGCTACCCATGACTTGGAATTAGCAGCAATTGTACATGCATTAAAAATTTGGAGACACTACCTTATGGGGAAGAAATTTGAGCTATGGATGGACCATTGTGGTCTGAAGCATTTGTTTGGACAACCAACATTAAATGTCAGAATAATTATATGGTTGGAATTTCTAAGTGAGTATGACTTTGGAATTAAGCATATAAAAGGAAAGGAAAATCAGGTGGTCGATGCACTCAGCAGGAGAGCACATGAGAAGCATGCTGCAGCCATTAACATGTACAGGACTGATCTGAAATATCAAATTGTTGCAGCAGAAAATTCAGATCAGCATTATCTAAAGATAAAAGAGATATTACAACAAGGTAATTTTCAGCAGAAATTTAATTTTTATGAGCTGAAAGAGGATGGAATTCTCATGTACAAAGGAAAAGTATATGTGTCAAATTCCAGTGAGATGAAAAATGCAGTGTTGAAGGAAATGTATAATGTGTCATATGTTGGGAACCCAGAATATCATGAGACAATTG
>JASDQU010355200.1:0-10362 GCA_032191745.1 Picea mariana
CTAAATCATGATGAAACCCTAATTCACTGTTGACTTCCAAAACCCTAAATCACTGCTGAAACCCTAATTCACTGTTGACTTCTATTTTTAGCTCATAATGACTTAAAAACGCTTTTAACCCTTTTTAGCTCAATGTCACTTTTTGAATATAACACTTGTGACCGGAGTGACCTCTAGTAACCCTGTTTACCCCTCTTTGGCCCTAGCTATAGTCTAACGGGACGGTTTAGACCATTAAGCCTCCTCTCTGGAGATCCTATTTGCAAAGGGACATTATAGTTCTCCAACTTCACATGGCCATAACTCTCTAACCGTGAGGAGTTATGTGACTTTCCACATACCACCTTAAATGGAATGACATGTACTATCCATATAGAATAGTCTTACCTACAAATATATCAAAACTCATACCATTATCCATCAAACAAACTTGGTTCCATTACCCAAACCTTTGTGCTACCAGAATTCTCTACCAAAATTTCTTCAAGGGTTGACGTCAATGACGACCAACCTAATTAATCAACAATATCCCCCTTTGTCATTGATAGAAACACTTTGATGCAATACTGAATTCATTTCATGCAATACTTAAGTCATATCACTCATGCTCCCCTTGTGACCACCGCTCCCCCCTGGAACCATGCCTTTGTGTTCTGCATCTAATAAATCTCTCTCCCTTTGTCATCAATGGCAAATGTATGTTTCCATCTGGGTCTATTCCCCCTAAATGAATTGTCCTTGGGGATACTCCCCCTGACTGAACTCTTCCTGAAACTAATCTCCCAACCTAAACTATCCTCTTTATGGTGCTTCCTCCTGCAAATCTAAGAAATATAAGATAAGCATTCAAAATCATTCATTTTGGAGTAGAAATTACTCAGAGTCTCTGATGAAGATACTCAAAGGCTTCCCGTGGAAGCGGTTTTGTAAATATGTCTGCCACTTTTTCTTTTGTGCCCACATATTCAACTTTGATGTTCTTCTCTGCAACCTGTTCTCGTAGAAAGTGATACTTTATTGGAATGTGCTTCGTCTTGGAGTGCATCACCCGGTTCTTTGAGATACTGATGGTGCTTGTATTATCACAATATATTGGAATGGGCTCATCATACTCAACCTGTATATCTGTCAGAGTTTGTTTCATCCATAGAACCTATGTACAACATGCTGCTACTGTAACATACTCTGCCTCAGATGTAGATAAGGATACTAATGATTGTTTCTTGATTAACCATGATACTAAACACTCACCCAAGTAGAACGCTTCTCCATTGGTTCTTCGTCAGTCATCAATGCAACCTGGCCAATCTGCATCTTTGTAGGTAATAAGTGATAGATCCTTTATTTTTGGATACCATAATCCAAACTCTTATGTTCCTTTGAGATATATGAAAATCATCTTCACATCTAATACATGTGATTCCTTTGGTGATGCTTGAAATCGTGCCACCTGTCCAACTGCCTACATTACATCTGGTCTGGATGTTTTCACATATAATAAGCTACCAATCATTGACCTGTATTGCCTGTAGTCTATAGACTTTGAATCATCATCTTTGCTCAACTTGCAACTGGTTTGCAGTCTTCCATTCCAAACCTCTTTATCATTTCTTTGATGTACTTAATTTGAGAAATAAAAATTCCTTGGTTTCTTTGACATATATGAAGACCCAGAAAGAAGGATAGTTATCCAAGTAATGACATTTCAAATTCATTCTGCATATCCTTTGCAAATTTCTTGATGTAGAGGTTGTTGTTTGCACTTCCTTTTCTGAACCCTGCCTATTGTAGATATTTATCTAGTTTAGAGTACCATGTTCTAGGAGCCTGTTTTAGACCATACAAGGCCTTCTTCAATTTACACACATAATCTGTGTTCTATTACAAATGAAATCCTTCCGGTTGTTTAATGTAGACTTCTTCTTCAAGTTCCCCGTTCAGAAAAGATGATTTCATGTCCATCAGATACACTTTAATATTCTTAGAGAATGCATAAGCTAGGAGCAATCAGATTGCTTCCATTCTAGCAACTATAGAAAATGTCTCATCAAAGTCGATTCCTTCAACCCATGTGTATCCTTTACATACCAATCTAGCTTTGTTCCTTGTAACATGTCCATCTTCATTCAATTTATTTATGAATACCCACTTTGTGCCAATCACATTCTTATTCTTTGGTCTTGGAACAAATTCCCAAGTGTCATTCTTCTCTATTTGATCCAATTCTTCATCCATGACCTTATTCCAAAATTCATCCTTGTTGGCCTCTTCAAAACTGTTTGGTTCAATCATATATGAGAGTGCTAGGTGCGTTTGTTCTGGTGAATGGATTCTTCTTCTAGTCTCAACTCTTGCATCTTTGTTTCTGATAATATGATATGAAGGATGATTCTTTTGTACTCATTTTCTAGGTGTCTTTGGAGGCACTTGCTGAACTTGCTCTTCTACTTCTGTCTGATCCTTTTCATCTTCCCCTTCTACTTCTTCTTCATCATCTTCTTCTTTTTGTAAAGTTGTTGCATTGATTCATTTTCTTCTTCCTTTAATTCTCGTACACCTGTTTCATCAATTGTTACATTGATGCTTTCCAAAACTTTGTTCAACCTTAGATTGTAACACTTGTATGCTTTCCTTGTACTTGAGTAACCAAAAAGTACTCCTTTGTCCATACGAGAGTCAAACTTTCCCATTTTTCCATTTTGTCTTTTGATGTAGCATTTACTTCCAAATACTCTGAAGTGCTTCACATTTGTTGGTCTTCCTTTCCATAGCTCATAGGGAGTTTTGTCATTGTTGTTTCTAAGAATTACTCTATTTTGAATGTGAATTGTTGTATGCATTGCATGTGTCCAAAAAATATCTATCAATTTGGAATCCATTAGCATTGTTCGAGCCATTTCCTATGTAATTATCATCCATTATGATAATGTTCCTTTCTCTCTGAACCACTCTCTGAACCAATCTATGAATCCATGCTCTCGTCCATATTGTCCAAGACCCTACTTGCACAACTCTTTCATAATGTTGACCCATTTATCACTATACTATCATGAAGTCTTGATTAATTCATAAAACTATACAAAATGCTAACTGACTGCTCTGGATATGTCTTCTCAAACTCTACAATCTTCTCAAAGAATGGTTCTTTGGTCTATCACAGCTATTGCATAGACTCCCCTTGTCTAATATTCATATTACCTGGGAGTCTCTAAGCCGGATGGCTCAGAACAATTCCTTCTTTGATGTGTATTGATCATCATCTTCATTGGTATATTCATCATCATCTCCATTGGTAGATTCATTATCTCTCTGAGCTCAGACTTCTTTCTTTCTATCTGTGGATTCATCTTTCACTAGAATGCCTGAAAGTACAATCTCTTGAACCTGTTCCTTATTTATCTATCTTTCTTTTCTTTCAGTTATTTTCCAAACCTTTATGTATATGACATCTTTCTTTTTCTCTGTAGAATTTTTTTCATCTCATTTTATTGCCAATCTTGCGATCTCTGGGACCTGGTCTTTGTTCACTTGTTCTTCTTGTTTTCTTACCCATACTTTCTTATATCTGATATCAATGTTCTCTTTCATGGAAGTTTCGATCATGATTCTACAATCACTAGCTATGTGTCCGTAGTTATGACATTTGTAACATTCAATGTTACGTGGGGCCACATATTCACTTCTTGCTTGAAAATTTATTTTATAATCCCTGCAATCTGCAACCTTATGTCCAAAATTAGTACAATAAAAACAATGACCATAAAATAAATTTGCATACCTAGGAGTGAATGATATTCTTTGTGGTGTAGTCCTTTTGAATTTCTTCCTTGACTGATAATGATCATGATTGAAGCTTCCTTGTGGCTTGAACATGAATGGTCTTCTTGAATATGTATCTTCAATAGTTTTCTTAGATTTTGGTTGACCATGATTCCTTCCTTTGAGTACTTCTGCATAACTCTTTCTATTTTCTTCATTCTTCTTTTCTAGCAACCTTGAGTGTTTCTCTTCATTCTCTAAAACTGATGTGGATGTTTCTGTCTCTTCAACGTTCTTGTTGAGCTTGACGCTTTTACTTCTTAATGTGACAACTTCTTCTTTAAGCTTCTCATCCTCTTCTTCTTTCTTCATTACTTGAGACTTCATGACTTCTTCTGTTCTTTTTGCTTCTTCAAGCTGAATTTTTAATGTGATTATTTCTTCTTTAAGTCCTTTCTCTTCTTGACCAAACTCTGCCTCAAGCTAGTTTAGATCGTTAGTTCTTTCCTTAAGATGATCTGTCAATATATTCTCTCTCATTTCTACTTCTTCCTTCTGTGCTTCTGTGTTGGCTTCTAAATATTGCTTTTGATATTCAATATTTTCTTCGATCTTTCTGGCTTCTTCTAGCTGAGTTCTTAATTTCTCGATGACCTGTTGGGCTTCTTAAAAAATGTGAACACTTTCTTTTTGTTTTATCAATTATTTCTTGAGTGACTTGTTTTCTTCTCTTAGTTCATCTAAAACACTAATCAATTCTCTGGTGATTATGTACTCTTCAACTTCTGAATCTGTTTGACATGGTGAACATAATTCTTCTTGATCTCTATCTGCATCTTCTTTGGCATTTTCCGAATCTGTGATGGGTGAATAATATATATCATGTAACTTATCCCAAAGTTCTTTGGTTGATGAACATTTACCAACATTTTCTCTTACCGGATTAGGTAATCCTTCCCAAATGAAATCCATTGCTATTTTGTTATTCTTCTTAGATTCCTTCTTGGCTACAATCTTTTCCCTTTTTAAACTATCATATCCTGTAAAAACTGATAGCCAAATATAATGTCCTTGTGCCTATAAAAATACTTTCATCCTTCTGCTCCACATCTCATACTTAAAACCATTCTGACCATTAAACATTGGTACTCCATTCTTAGAATAATCCATGATCTCCTTCCAGTGGTTAAATTGTTTCCTGAAGGAACCTGCTCTGATACCAATTGTTGGATTACTGAAAGGGAGGGGTGAATTAGTAATAGAGCAATTTAATCCCTTTTCACCACAAAATTCAAGTGTTATATCAATGTAGCATTATCATTCAATAGTTGCAGAGTAAATAAACAATGAACAAATGAAAAATAACACACATACACAGTACACCAGTGTTTTACATGGAAACCCAAAGTGGGAAAAAACCATAGAATGTTTTTTCTTATATGTCTTTAAGAATTACAGTCATGAGAAGCACCAACTTCCTTTTTTTCCAGCTTCAACTGGAAGGAAGCTCCAACCCCCTAGTTTCTTAGGCTACAACTTGAGAGAAGCTCCAACTCCCCAATTCTCTGGCTACAACCAGAAGGAGGCTACAACCCCCTAAGTTCTCCGGCTACAATCGAAAGGTGGCTACAACCACCTATCCTTGCCCCGTCCAACCGCTCTGAATATAAATGTATAATGTAGACAACCTGTCACTGTCACTGAATCAACCACTGCCATAGTCAACCTGTCACTGTCAACCTGTACCGATAACCTGTAACAACCTGTACCAATCACTCTACACCAAACAACATGTACCAATAACCTGAACCAACATGTACCATGCATCAACCTTGACTCATCAAGATGTACCAACATCATCAACTATACACCTCATATATGTGCCAACTCATCAACTATACACTTCATGTATGTGCCAACTCATCAACTACTTGTCTCAACCATGTACCCAACATGTACCTCAACCATATACCAAATACATACACCAATATAACCATAAAAAATTATCTAACAATTCATCACTCTATCCATAAACCAAATACCATAAACCCTTACATCAAACCATGTGCCAAAACCTCACTATTATGTAGTCTCAAGCTAAACCAACAACTTCAGCAATGAATCACAACCAAAAGACCAATAACCATATGCCAAATACCAACAACAAAATACCAATTGTGTCCCTCAACAAATCTGATATATGCAACAATACTGAACATCCAACACCATCTCAAGAGATAAACCCTAGCTCACAAAACATGCCTCAAACAAGATGTGCCATATCTCTCATAAATAGACCCCAACCATGTTGCTGCCGTACTTTTTTTGCCACAATTTTTCTACCATGATTTTTCTACCACACTTTTTCTGTCGCACTTTTTCTGCCGCGATTTTTTTTCCACGATTTTTCTGTTGCACTTTTTCTGCCACACTTTTTCTACCTCACTTTTTCTGCAACATTTTTCTTGTCGCACTTTTTCTGCCGGAGTTTTCCTATTGCATTTTTTCTGCTGCACTTTTTCTGTCGCAGTTTTCCTGCCGCACTTTTTCTGTCGCACTTTTCTCTATCAATAATACCTTCCCAAATAACCTTTCACAAAATAGTTATTCAATGATATTCAATAGGTTCAAGTGTGATTAAATGAGAGAGCCTTGCCTCTTATTTATACTTTCATGTAGCATCCCACTTTCCTTATTTTAGGGAGTTCTCCATTAACTTTATTATTTAAATAATCATTTTGCAAACACTTTGACTACTTTGACCTTTTGGGACTTCTAGATGACTTATGAGGGTTCTCCAACTTCACATGGCCATAACTCTCTAACCGCGAGGAGTTATGTGACATTCCACATACCATCGAAAATGGCATGACATGTACTATCCATCTAGAATAGTCTTACCTGCAAATATATCAAAACTCATACCATTATCCATCAAACAAACTTGGGTCCATTACCCAAACCTTTGTGCTACCAGGCTTTCTTCAAGGGTTGACATCAATGACAACCAACCCAATTAATCAACACTAGCAAAACCTAGGAAGACAAAAAGTTGTTAACTCCTAAGATAAGTACAAGTTGAGCTTCCATATGAGACCAAAGCACCCTCTAACAACTAGCAGATGAAAATATTCCAGTAACAATAATTCAAGGCATGATGCCAATTCAACTATGGTATGTTTGTTAATTTGTGGAAGTTTTCGGCAAACAATATGCATTTCGCATCACAAAGTTTTATGTTTTATATGCTAGGATATATATTGTCCAATCTAAAAGTGTTTTAGATGGAACTGTATATATCTCAACATATAGAACATTAAATTCACTTTTGTTGAATGCATATTAATAGTGAAAATTTTCCATTTCTAATTTAGGTTAGATTTCCATCTAATTGGGAATTGGTTTCATGAGTAATTTTCTATCAAATCTTAAATTCTCAATAAAAGATAAAAATATTTGGGGAACTAAGTCCTTGACTTCTGCCAAGGAATAAAAAGTAATAAAAAAATACCAAACATGATTATGAATCCCATGATTGTAGATCCCAGTGTTTTGGTAAACCCAATCAATTTGCTTTCATAATACAAATTCTTAGACTTGGAGACGGAAAGGATCAACTGCTACAACATAGTTTGATGGTAGACCAAGAGATCTCAATCACAGTTGGCGAACAAAAGAAGAAGAAGAAAGGCATGGGAGGAAAGGTTCTACTCCATTGTCAAGTATGTAAAGTGTTTTGGTGCAACTCTATTATATTGCAAATTCTTGAGGAGAAACTCATTATAAGTATTGGAGGAAAGGTTCTTACTCTATTGTTAAGTATAGTGACAATTCTAGAGGAAACACAATGGTTAAGAACATGTATTTTCTTCTAAGAGATTATAAATTCAAATCCAAAGGTGGATAAGATATCTATACCTCTATAGACTTCATGATTTTTTCAATAAAATCATTAAATTTAATATAATTTTTTTTTACATAGAATAAGGATATATATCATCTAAATTCATTTGAATTATAATTTTTTTTAAGAAACAATAAGAATATATATTAATTTTTTTATTTTGTAAAAATTGTTTTTAAATATTCTTTGATTTTTTTTGAAAGCAAAGTTTCATTTTATTGCTGAAAGTTTTGATGATAGAAATTTATCTTTGATTCATTTTAAAAACTATTTAATTTATTAAGAAAACCACAAAAATAGATAATTCATTTTAAAAACCATTTAACTTATCAAAAAAATATGATTTGACTCTTATGCCAAATCATTTTCTTTTTCTGATGATGTCAGCGTTTTTCTATCTTCAAGGAGATCGATATTGAGTATAAACCTAAAGTAATGTGTAATTTATGAACCAATTCACGGTGTAGAATGCATTGGTCGACTGTCGAACTTACACGCTGCACTGCAGAACAATCACTCCGTGTAGTGCAGTAGTGAAAATAATATTGAATATTTTTTCTTCAAGCTTTTTCACTTACCATGGAAGAAAAAAAAAATTAAAAACTTTAAGGATAAATTTTATGGGTACTTTGTTCTTAAATAATATTATTATAAAAAATATAAAAAAATATAAAATACTTTTTAATATAGTATAAAAAATTAATCAAATTATTATAAAAAAATTTTAAAATGTAAAAATACTAAAAAAAATAAAAATAAGAGAAGGAAGATGAATCTCTTTACATCTCATCAACTAAATAACAAGTAAATTTATAAAAATTATACAACTAACTACAACACTAATATGTCAATACATATTAAAAAAATAACTAATATATAAATGAAAATAACCTTAAAAGAAAATAGAAAATATAACATTATAGTATTTTTTAATTTTGAGAAAATTAAATCTTTTTCACACATGTTAAATCTTATGTTAAAATGAATCTAAATTGATTATATATATATATATATATATATATATATATATATATATATATATATATATAAAAGAAAAGAATTACACCATTAAAATGTTTTAACTAATCATACATTTTTTACTTTCAATTACATTATATACAAAGAGACACACCACATCATATGTTAACTCCATATTAAAAATGAAAAGGATTACACTATTAAAATGTTTTAATCAACCATTATCTTTATATTACACATCCTCCCTGTACTGAGCTATAAAAAGAATAAAAAAGATTTCTATTTACACTCTTTTTAAAAAAGGTAAGAAATACCATTTAAACCTCAATATGAATCTGATTTAAAAAAAAATGAAAAATAACCATTTAACCCTCAAAACTTACATAATATGAAGACTAAAAAAATTAAAATTAATCAATACTAAATGTGTATTTACATTACATAAAATATAAAGAAATGAACATAAACTTGTGTTTTTTTTTATTTTCAGAAATGACTTAGTCCCAAAAACATCTGGACAAAAAGAGATACTTCCTAAGATAAGTATTCATATTTACAGTAGAAATAGAACAGCCAGTTTCATAAAGGAGTAAGCTAATTCTTCTATTTAATGGAGCTTGATGGAACTTCTTGGACACCAGGTTCTCATTCAGCAGAATGCCCTCCCGTCCAACCCCCTCCATTTGAAAGATAGAAAAGTTAGCTTACTCAGTTTCATAAATACTATGTACGATAGAGATTTCCTCAAATATACTCCTGAAATACTATTTCTAGTGGCCTGAAATACTCCTTAGCTACTGGACAGTGGAAAATGGGGCCTCCTGAAATACTATTTTTATTGGCCTGAAATACTCCTTGGCTACTGGACAGTGGAAACTGGGGCCAAACAAATGCAGCTGGCACAAGGGCTGGAGTATCACAGTGTGTGGATGCTAGAAAGGATGTAAATCTATATTTGTAATCAAAGCACAAACTATTTCTAGGGGCCAGAAACTATTCTAGAATCTATATAATGTAGTGTTTTTATATTCAAATCAATATAGTCTGTTATTGTATTCAAATATAAATACAATGAAGAAATAAACCATCCTTCCTTACATGACTGTATGATAGACAACCATCCAACTGATCTATCATAGTTCAATTGCTAACCAGATTCCACAGTTTTTTTCATATATTTGAGAGCTTTGTGGAAGTTGACAAAGCCCATGAACCAAAACTCACCCTTATCTACGGTCTGGATTTCTATGTATTTCTCTGAATGTTTTTCAGAATTCTCACATGAATTTACTGACCTCACCTCTTTCACCAGGATGACAACCTGCACCACAGTCCACCAACACAGTATTTCAGTAAAACAAACATGTGAGATCCTGATTGAAGATTAATAGGTCATAATTAATAAGAGGGAAGATAAAGATGTAAGGGCTTATATCCAGATACCCGGTAGTAACTCCTGCTTAATCCTCCAGAAGGAGAAGTGAAAGCCAGTCGACGTTCACTACAGAAAGCAAATTTCTGAGTCGATATAAAGATGACACCCGCCACAGGTTCAATGGTGGTACTCAAATAACAGGCAAAGGACTTCAGGAGCTTCTCTTCTGGATCAACAACGAAGAGCTGCCTAAACAAGTTGTCCACCCCACCTTTTGTAACTATTTCGGCACCCAAAATCAGCTTTCCCTTCAGCGTATCAGACACACTCTTGCTAAGTTTGACTG
>JASDQU010355201.1:0-12015 GCA_032191745.1 Picea mariana
ACTTTATGCAAGCATTGCCAACAAGGAAAGCAAACAAAGACCAGGTTCAAATCAAAGGAATATTCAACAACAAAACCACTGGAAGTTGTGCATACTGATCTAGTTGTACCAACTACAACAAAAGTCTTAAAAGGTGAGAGATATTTTATGTTATTAGTTGATGATTATACAAGAATGACTGTAGTTTGCTTTCTCAAGAACAAGTCAAAAGCTTTTGAAAATTTCAAGATCTACAAGGAAATGGTTGAAAATTAGATGGATTCAAGAATCAAATGATTAAGATCAGATAATGGAGGAGAATTCACCTCAAAGGAATTTATGGAATACTTCAACAATCATGGAATAAAAAGACAATTCTCCATCGCCAGGACACCTCAATAGAATGGAGTTGTTGAAAGAAAGAATAGGACAGTACAATAAATGGCTGGAACAATGATAATGGATTCAAAGTTGATAGATATTTTTTGGACATAGGCAATGCATACAATAGTTCACATTCAAAATAAATTAATGCTCAGAAACAACATTGATAAAACTCCATACGAGCTATGGAAAGGAAGACCGGCAAATGTGAAGCACTTCAGAATTTTTGGAAGCAAATGCTACATCAAAAGAGAAGATGGCAGAATGGGAGAGTTTGAATCTCATGTGGACAAAGGAATACTTGTTGGTTACTCAAGTACAAGGAAAGCATACAAGTTTTACAATCTAAGACTAAACAAAGTTGTGGAAAGCATCAATGTAACAATTGATGGAACAGGCGGACCAGAATCAAAGAAAGAAGAAAACAAATCAATGGAACAACTTTTTGAAGAAGAATATGAAAAAGAAGAAGAAGAGGAAGATGAATATGAAGATGAAGAGAATTTGAATGAAGTAGAAGAGCAAGTTCAACAAGTATCTCCAAAGACACCTAGCAAACAAGTACAGAAGAATCATCCATCAGATCAGATTATTGGAAACAAAGATGCAGGAGTTGAGACTAGAAGAAAAATCCGTTCACCAGAACAAACACACCTAGAAATCTTATCTACAATTGAACCAAACTGTTTTGAAGAAGCCGACAAGGATGAATTTTTGAATAAGGCCATGGACGAAGAATTTGATCAAATAGAGAAAAATGACACTTGGGAATTAGTGCCAAGACCAAAAAATAATAATGTGATCGACACAAAATGGTTTTTCAGGAATAAATTGAACGAAGATGGACAGGTTACAAGGAACAAAGCTAGATTGGTATGTAAAGGATATGCACAGATTGAAGGAACTGACTTTGAAGAGACATATGCCCCAGTTGCCAGAATGGAAGCAATCTGTTTTCTTTTAGCTTACGCATGCTCCAAAAATGTTAAATTATATTAGATGGATGTAAAATCAGCTTTTCTGAATGGGGAACTTGAACAAGAAGTGTACATTGAACAACCCGAAGGATTTCAGTTGTCAGAGAACATAGACTATGTGTGTAAATTAAAGAAGGACTTGTATGGTCTAGAACAGGCTACTAGAGCATAGTACTCTAGACTGGATAAGTATCTGCAACATGCAGGGTTCAGAAAAGGAAGTGCAGACATCAACCTCTACATCAAGGTAAGTCAAGGTAATATTTTATTAATTGAAGTTTATGTTGATGATATTATTTTTGGTAGTGATGATNAAGGTGATGATTCAAAGTCTACAGATCAGAGGCAATATAGGTCAATGATTGGCAGCCTACTATATGTGAGAGCATCTAGACTAGATGTAATGCAGGCAGTTGGACAGGTGGTACGATTTCAAGCAACACCAAATGAATCACATGTATTAGTAATAAAGAGGATCTTCAAATATATCAAAGGAACAGAAGAGTTTGGATTATGGCATCCAAAAGGAAAAGATCTATCACTTATGGCCTACACAGATGCAGATTGGGCAGGTTGTACTGATTATCGACGAAGCACCAGTGGAACAACATTCTACTTAGGTGAGTGTTTGGTATCATGGCTAAGCAATAAACAATCATCGATATCTCTATCCACAGCCGAGGCAAAGTATATTGCAACAACAACATGTTGTACATAGGTTCTTTGGATGAAAAAAACTTTGACAGATATACAAGTTGAGTATGATGAGCCCATTCCAATATATTGTGATAATACAAGTTCCATCAGTATCTCAAAAAACCTGGTGATGCACTCCAAGACTAAGAACATTCCAATTAAGGATCACTTTCTATGGGAACGGGTTGCAAAAAAGAACATCAGAGTTGAGTATGTGGGCACAAAAGAACAAGTGGCAGACATCTTTAAAAAACCACTTCCACGGGAAGCCTTTGAATATCTTCGCCAAAGACTTGGAGTTATTTCTACTACAAAAATGAAATATTTTTTAATGTTTTTTTTAATGCTTATCTTATATGTCTTAGTTGTGGCTGGAAAACAAAGGAAGTTGATGCTTCCAATGAATGTAATTCTTCAAGAGATATAGGAAAAAACATTGCGTGGTTTTCTCCCGATTTGGGTTTCCACGTAAAACAATGGTCTACTGTGTATGTATGTGATTGTTTATTTATTACTGCTCATTATTGGATAATAATTCTACCTTGATATAACATTTGAAGAAAAAGGATTATAATTACATTATTACTGATTCACCCCCCTCTCAGTAAGACAATAGGTCAAAGCCACTGTTTTGGGTTGTTGAGGTTGTCTTTTAGCTTGTAGGCATTGTCTTGCTTGTGTTGTTGGGTAATCGTTTCCATCTGTCTTGATTTTCGCATGTTTTTCCAAGTTGCTTGATGTGCTAGTGTGTAGATTCATTGTTGTTTGTTTCTTGATTTGCATGTGTTGTGTTTGTCGTCAAGTATTTTTGTTTAACAATTGACATTGTTGTCATTCGGGTTTAAAAGAAAAAAAAAATTGCACTTGCTTCCATCGCTTGGAGTCGTAAAAATGGGGTTGTTACAGGGAACATGGCTATTTAACCAAGTGCGAGATAGGAATTTTGAATTCACCTAAGGCAAGAGCTGGGAGACACTTCTTCACGATCACAGATTGAAGAGTCCAAGGAAGCGACCAAGGAAGGGAGACAAGCTCTCCCCAAGGAGACAATACCCTTGAGAGTAGCTTGGGATGCCTTGGGGAGGATAATTCACAGCTTTGGGAAAGTCTTTCTCAACGAAACTATCAAGGAAATTTGAACTATATCAAGGAAGGAAGGGTCACTCCAAGATAAGGAAAGATGATAATGTCTGAACCGGGTGAGGGGACGGATGTATAAGACAAAATCAAAGGTATCCCAGAGATGAAGTATGAGGTGGTTCATTCTGTGATGATGAACGAAGGATGAACGGAGGAAACATACTGAACAATTGTATGACTTTTGCAACTAGTGCTGAGAAAAATATCCTTATGTAAACTTTCTTCGTGTGGCGCGAGAGTTTAGCTCAACACACTGTTTTTCATTTTTTTGTAAAGATGTCTTTTGGTTATTAGGTTGGTTTGGCTGCCCATACATGTGTGTCATTTGTACATGTATGAATGTTTTATTTTACTTTTGAAACTAACTATAAGATAATGTAGACATAACATAAGTAACAAATGAAATAAGGTGAATGTGTAGTCTGAGTTAAGTAGTTTGGTGTAGCTTCACTACCAAATGAACGATTGTGGTGTTGCATGATGACTGGGAGAGTCGAGTGATTATGCCGCCCGACCATAGGCTCACTAGGTCTGTTACATCAAACTTTAAATGATACATCCAATTATTGGTTTACTGCATGGTGCATAGTATTATTTAAATCTTGCAATATTTATTTATGAGTTATAATTGTCAATTTGCATATTTAATCTCACTAAAACTTAGCATGATTGCTTCATTTAACGTGAAAAAAAATCAAGTAATATTTTTCATCCTAAAGAATAATTATATATAGGAGTTAATTAGTGTGGATGAGTACATTTTTCAATAAAAGGAAAGAAACATAATAAATCACTCAAAATAAATCTAATTTAAAATTAGTCTTTAAAAACATAATTAATTATTACTAAATCTATAAATATTTAACAAAAATATTATTACATTCAGTTTTGTTTTCACATGAAGAACCAATCTTATCTCAAAAAAGAATTTGTATTAAATATAGTTAAATATTAATTCAAAAGTATATTTTTCAAACTAAACCATATTATACTTTTTCAGAGCCACAATGTAATATTAATTCAAAAATATTTTTTTTAAACTAAACCATATTATAATTTTTATAGCCACAATGTCATATCATTTCAATATGAAGGGGATGAAACACTTCTTAAGATATATAATTATTCTTTAATAGGTTTATTAAAAATGAAGAACCTTTCAAAATTCAAGAGGTAGACTATTGATATGTTCCAAGGATGGAACCTAAGAAAGAATGAAATATTAATCATTGACTACCTGGGCATATTGATGTCACTAATAATATTAAAAAAAGGACTTAGAGAAACACAAAAGTCGGAATTATTTCAACAATCATATAACACAACACGATACAATAAGGTGCATTTATTTAGAGATCGTGCAATGAAAAATGATTTAGAGAAAAAAGTTGCATTGATTTCAATGACACAATAAAAAAACATTGTGATGCATTGATTTTAATGATGATACAATCGTAGATGATTTAAAACAATCAATAACATTGATTTAAATAAAGACGTAATGAAAAACAATATCGGTTTATTTAAGTGACGATACAATGAAAAATGATTTAGCATAATTAAGTAATTGTACTGATTTTAAAAATGATATAACATAATAGGGTGTACTGATTTATGTGATAGCACACTTGGGCATTAATTGAAGAAATGATATAAAGGAAAAATCATTTATATTGATCTCAACTATGACTTTTGCAATATCACAGTGAAAACCAATTTCAAAGAACATACTATAAGTTGAAGTATTATACTTTATTTGCTTTGGTGTGATTTATATATTAGTATTTTCACATTAAAAACATTGTATGGGGTGGTAGGTGTGGGGGGGTCTTTTTTTATCTTGTAAAAAATACAAAGGAAAAATTCGCTTGGGGACTTGGCGCCACTTCAAACAACATGGCGGAGGCCTTTGGTCTTGTTCAGGGTATTAATCTCCTTCTTTATCTAAACATAAAGGACATGGACATTTTAGGCGATTATTGGATCCTCATTTGATCCCTTAAATCCTCCAAGTCTCCCCCTTCCTGCATTATGGACAAGATGATCTTAAGAATAAAAGGTTTACTATGCCAATTTTCTTCTTATAAATGTTATCACATCCTCTAGACTCACAAATCGGAGGTGGAAAAACTTGAAAATTTGGGATCGAACCTCCCTTTGGGATATTACCTTCTCAAAGATTCAATTTCAAGTTTTTTCCCCATCCCCTACTCATGTTCAAGCTCACGTGTCTCTCCCAATTGCTCAGCTCTATATGAATTATGTGGTGGAAAACATGTGGATGACCACATGGTGGTTCTCATATTATCATGGATATTTAAATATCTATGGTTCCAGTGGGTCTACTCCTTCTCCTCCATCTATATATCTCTCAGTTTTTCTATTTAGCCATCTTCTAGTGTTGTTAGTATGTATCTAGGTTTAGTTTAATACTACCCTTTATGTAATTTTTCTACTATATGATGGGTTTTGTCTCTACTAGCTTTAGACCTTGCAAGAAAGGATAATGTATCTTTTTCTGAGGTCTCACCCTCATTTTAATACAAAATCTCCAATCATTCTTGTTAAAAAAAAAAACATTGTAATATTTTTTTTTGTTGTTAGTTTGTTTGTGACCTGCAGGACTAGCATGTGGCTGGGAAACTGCGACTCAAGGGAATATAAGCCATCAAAATAACCTGGGGATCTCCCCCGACCTAACCCACACCAACCCTTAACATGGATAGATTTTTTTTCCCCATAGGTTTCGAACTAATGACTTAACATCATGGAGTCCCTTAACAACACACTCTGTCACCGACTGTCCTACACCTTGGGGACAAAAACATTGTAATATTAAAATATATAAAAGGTTAATATTTATAGTGTGAAATGATATATACAATGCATTGAAATAAAAATCTTGCAATTAAATATAAATAGAATTATAAGGGAACATATATGGTTTTAGAGAGAAACTATTAATATTGGAAAACAAGAGAGATAGAACATGGTGTTCATTGCAATATTATGTATGTTGACTTAAAGGTTTGAATGGTATTCCAAATAGAATCTCCTTCTCATTGTTGGGTATGTGTTATATTCTTTGCACATGACTAAACCTAGTATTTGATTTCCGTAAGGTGCATGGGAGGGGGGTATGCATCATTGAAGTCATCATCTTGTGTATGCATCATGAGTAAAAGCCTCCATGTGCATAAGAGTTACCCAAGTTGTAATATTGGATGTGGGTGGCTGTGACATCATGTCTACCAATGTGTTTAGGCTACCCTTCTTACACTTTATGACCAAATGACATTGTTGTAAGAAACCCATCTATTTGTGGTTCCTGGTTTGTTGTAACTTACTCTGGTCCTGTAAATACTAGAGAAGATGACGATCTATGTGGATGCTGGTCTACTTGCCCATCAGATAGTGTTTCAAATTTTTGATAGCTTTTACCAAGGAATAAATATCTCTTTCATAGGTAGGTTAGTTGAGGACTTCCTGATGAAATACTTTAGAATGATAGAAAACATGCCTTCCTCTATACATTATAACTTCTCTTGTGGCATACCCACTTTCATCTGTCTCCACTTTAAATGATTTTTTCAAGTTTGGTAGCACAAGCATTGGTTCTTGACTGATATATCTTTTCAAATCATCAAATACCTTATGTTGATTATTTCCCCACTATAAACTCTTACTACCTATTTTTATTGCATGGAGTGGTGCACCTATTGCTTAGAAATAAGCTATGAACTTCCACAAGTATTGTGCTTCCCAAACAAAGCTCCTAAATTTTGATGCAATTTGTAGGAACTGACCATTTCATGATGGCCTCCATATTGGAACAATCTATCTTGAGTTCACCTCCACCTATGGCATACCCTAGATATAGCAATGATTTCTTAGAAACCCTAGGTTTCTTGATATTGGTTGGAAGTTGGTGCTTCTTAGAGATCTCTAACACCTGCATGAGATGTAAGATGTGCTCCTCCTAGGTATTAATATAAACCATTATATCATACAAACAAAAAAATAACAAATGAATCTAGATAAGGGCATCATACATCATACATTACTCTCATAAATGTAGTTGTTCCATTGCATAAATTGAATGGCATAACCAACCACCCAAACAAACCTTCTATTGTCTTGAATGAAGTATTCCATGTATCTTCTTCTTTGAATTGTACTCGGTGATATCCTAATTTCAAATCTATCTCAATGAAGTACTTAGCATGATGCAACTTGTCCACCAGATCATCAATCCTAGGCAAAGGGTACTAATTCTTTGGTGTAGTTCTGTTCAATGCCCTATAATCAATATACATTCTCCAAGTCCCATCCTTCTTCAGAACAATTTTGAATTATGATGGGTGACCCATAAAGTGAGGTACTTGGTTGAATCACACCCTCCTCTAATAGATGTTGCAATTTCTTCCTTACTTTTTTTTCTTCTATAATGAATAGTTTATAAAACCTAATATTTTGCAAGGGGGAGTCTGGCAATAATTGGATTTTGTGATCCACTTCCCTCTTCGGTGGTAACTCTTTAGTCTCTTGGAAAAATCCCATGTATTCCTTTAGAAAATCCTCCAATTCCCTTTTTCCCCCTTAGTACACCCTTGTATGAATGCCTTTAAATTTAATGACTCTTCACTAGACTGGTCTTCCCTTAGAAAAAGAAAAATGTATTTATTTCTAGAACTAGTCAATTTCTTAGCTTCATTGACACTTACCAATCAATTTTGTATATGTCATTTTGTCCATTGATGATGAAGGATTTATTTTCATTGATGAGGTGGTTTCGGTTAGGTCTTTGCATGAAGATTGCATCCCTAATATACATGTCGAGAATTTCAAACACTACTCCATGTATATCCAGTTGTACTATATCCAATTCTACTTAATCTATCAAACCATCACTTACAAAAAATTTAATATTGCTCTGGTTTGTTACCTTGATATATGGATCCTTTTTCACCCAACCCAATGGATAGGGGCTAAGATTATTTTTAACCTCCAATCCAATATTTCTTACTATATCCACTACTATTAGATTAACCTTTGAAAACAAGTCTAACAAAGCATCTATATTTGTCTTCCTGATCTGAATATTGATGTGGAAGAGATTGGCCATCTCCTTATCTTCCTAGTGATGAAGGTTATTCAAATTCACCTCTTTCTTCATTGATGTGAAGAAAATATTATCATCCACATATGAGGTAATTTCAACCTCATATGAGGTAATTTCAACCTTATTTCTCGAATATGTGGCTAGAAGAATCTTTTTCTTTATGTCCTTCTTGTAATATTTTGGGTTTAGCTCTGGATCTACTTTCAAACACTTTTCCTTAGTGTGGCCATAAATGTTTCAATGCTTGAAATGATTACTGGGATCTTTTCTTTGATGTGTAGTGATTGTTGTATTCTTATCGTTTCATCCTTTAAACTTCTTCTTTCCCCCCCTAGAATCTCCCTAGTGTTTTTTTTCTTAGAACCACTTGGTTTCCCCTTCATTTGGATTATGTTTTTGAGGTATTGTGTGTGTACACATGCCTCACCCACTATCATTAGCTTGAATAGAATCACCTGCTTCCATAGATGATTGTATCAACTGCATAGATACTTGAGGAGTACATATAGGTTCTTTGTAGAGATACCCAACATAATGGAAATATTTCTTATCTCAGTGGTGTACACCTATATACTATTCCCCTGACTCTTCCCGAAGTAGTGCCACTAGATCCATTTTTTGTCTATATACTTGAGAGGGTAGAATTAGAAATTGATGAGGGCTTTGAATTCCTCCCAACAAGTTACTAGTGGATCACCCTGCTACCTAATTGTTTTTCGTATGGCTTTCCCACTATGTTAAATCCTGGCCCTCTAACTTCAATTTATCAAATGAAATATTTTTCTCTTCAACTACATGGTGAACGATAAAATAAAATTCTATTTGATATAGCCAAGGATTCAATTTTAATGCATAGTTCTCACCTTAGTATGGATTTATGTCCACTTTTTCTTCCATTGTGAATAGGGATTGTGAAGGGTTTATGGCACTGGAAGTCGACAAGTCTTTCTTGGGTTCTTCCAGCAACTCCTTTTTTGGGTCTTCATTATCTCCAGTTTTCCCATCTGATCCAATCTCTGAGTTTGAGCCTCCAACTTCTTTGAATAGTCTGAGATTTCTTTCTAGAGCCACCATGATGAGGGACATATTAAGAGATATGTTAATGACTTTCTCTGTCAACCTAAGAAATCTCACCTCTATCATATCTTGAGAGTTGTTATGAATAGAGTCATCTATCATGCATAGGGTTTCTGTGACTTCTCTTTAAGATGATTCTTGGATCCTACAACTTTGAACAAATACCTAAACAAAACATCCTCTGGTACCAATATGATTTGTAAATTGTCATGGATATTCCACTATAATAGTTGGACACGACATATGTGATAAACAAAATTGAAATATACACTATGAAGGTTAAATTCCTTTAGATTCTAGAAACTTTAGTTACTGATTTTATTCTAATGCATGAAAAAGATACAAAGAAGAAAATAGAGAATAGTAAAATACAATCACACTCCATCGACACAAAACATAAATGTTTTCTATGGTAAACCCTTATGGGAGAAAACCCAACTAGAAGGTAACATTGTTCTGCTCTCTTTTCTCTGGTGTGGGAATAATAAAAGTACACAAGAGAGGGAACACTCTATGGAGTTACCCGAGACCTGTGGCCTATAAGGTTGGTACAACAAATTAAACCCCTATATTATGCTCTATAATTTTTCACTCCCATTTTTCTTATATGTTATGGAAAAAAACACAATAAATATAATGAAACCCCTTCTCCTCCTAGTGGCCCGATATCCATCCAGGGATAGTTTGTTGACATCCTCAACCCTTAATTATGATAGGGTTTTGGAGCTTCTAGAATGTTATTGAAATTATGTAGGTGGAAAACCCCATATGCATGACTAATGGGGTTGTCATCGCATCCTCTTGTATTGTGGTGGTCAACATGCTAGGTCAACTTGCAGGAGGAATAATATTTTCATACGAGATTTGATTGATGTGATGTTTGCACCGTTGGAAAGGTATTGATGTCTATAGTACATTCATGGGGTCCTAGATTATCTATGAAATTTTTAACAAACAAAAATACCTTTTTATACCTCAAAATGGCTCTAGAAGGGTATTTGTCTTTCCACAACTTTTTCGATAGAGAAAAGATTACATTTGATCTCCTCAAGGAAGTCACCCATGTCAAAGCTTGGTGGGAGACTTTTTGTGAGCAAAAGGAAATAGAGGGATACATATTATTTTTAATTTCACTCACTTCGAATTCCTTCAGGGTTGTTATTAAGGAACAATACTACCATGTTGCAAGTTATGATGAATTTTATACAATTTGGACCACACTGCGGAAGGAAAGGGACCAAACAGTTCCATAGTTCACTAATTTCCTCCATACCTTGCACAACAAGTTGGGTATCAAATATTTTGAGCGACATCAGGTGCTCAGGTATCACTGTGATACATTTATATAGAAATGGATTTTATGAACATATCATCCTTGGGCGCGGCCTATCAATATGTCATAAAAATTGAGCATAAGTTGAAACAAAAGATGTGGATGTTTGGGTCTAGGAACCCCTCACAGCAGAAGAAGGAAAAGGGCAGCCCCAACCCACAGAAAAAAGGACAGAGAAAATATGTGAAAACTCATGATAACCTTTCCAAGCCACAAGTAAACAAGGACAATCAGAAGACAAATAAAGATACGAGGAAGTGGTGAAACTTCCATAAGATTCCCTGGAATAACAGTTGATTGTCCCTCAAAGAAGTCATTGATGGTGTAGGGGCCGAAGAGATTAAAAACATCAATTTATTTATTTTACTTCATAATAGAATAATATTCTTCCTAAGAATAACTTTGTTAACTTAAATTTAACAACATATAATAAATTTAATAACTGATTAAAACAATTGCAAAATTTGAAATACCTGAACCTGATGCTAATAACCTTTGTTTGTCCACCGCTTGCCTCCTTGACGGCTTCTGCAAAACACTGCCCAAAACCTAGTTCCTCCCTGCCAACTAGGTAACTCCCTAGCTCCAGGATATCAACGGATATCCTAGCCCCCGTGCCCAAAACCCCCAGCAGCTCTGGTGCACTGTATCAATCCTACTCCATAACTTCACTTCTCTTCGCAAATCTAGAGCTCCCCAAAATTCATCCCCCCAACCTCCGTAGAATGGCCTCCCGTCATACTCCTTCCCTTCCTTATCCCTCCTTCACCGACTTCTCGCCTCTTTTACTCCCTACCTAACTCATTTATTACCTTCTTATCCCTTCCCGTTAATACCCCTTATCCCCCTTTATTTAATATCTTATCCTCCCGCAATTAACAAGTTATCCTTTGTTGTGTACGTAACCTTTCCATTTAATTATATAAATTATTAATTTATTAAATTTAATACTCATGTTTTTAAATGTAATAGGTATTTTAATTAATCAATTAATTAATTAAATTTCAACCATTAATTAATCAATAATTATTTAATTAGTTTTATTATACCTATCCTATTTAATTAATACCATATTAAGACGATTAATCCCCTAATTAATTTTTACTTAATAATCCTTCACATTTGTTCAACTAGGGTTGTTACATACACCCACCCTTCAGGAAACTTCGTCCTGAAGTTAAGGTATCTTATGGTACAAGGAAAAGAAACATGGTTCACACATTCATAACAATTAACCGACATTATCAGTAAGTAAGTCAAGAAAACTCATACATACTAGTGTATATGTACAAGAAATGCATGTGTAG
>JASDQU010355204.1:0-12015 GCA_032191745.1 Picea mariana
TATGTGTATAATGGGTACCCATGCTAAAAAGAAATAGGTTGTGTTCTCTTTTCCATAGAGTCTACATATCATCATGGCTATATACATGAACTGTGGTTCTAGCGATGAGATTGAATATATGTCGTTAGAATCGGCTCTGAACTTTTCAGGGCATGAACACCAATCCTTGATCAAAACAGAAAGACTCTTTCCATATTGATCACACTCCTCCTTATTAAAATTCACTAGAAAACTAGCATTATAAATGAAGTTTGATGTTGCAGACAATTTATACATCACCTGTATATGTTCCGGTCGAAATGTCCCAACAACTACCTTCTGAGAGTTGAATATAGTTCTAGTTGGGATATCTACGTGATCCAGTGCCCATCCAATCATGTTGATGTAAGGTAAAAGCCTCGGCCCTGTTTCTATCTTATGCAGCTCTGCTTGAGCGATAATCTTATATTTGGTAGATAAGTTATCCTTCTCGTTGTCGCTTGAATTATCAGGGCAGTTTACCACTTTGTATTGTAGAGTGTTGAATACATGTGTCCAGGTTTTAACTGTGTTTATACTTCTGGGCGAAGTATCAGAAATAACATCTGTGTTCTCGCCGGAACTTTCGTCAGTTGCTTTAGGCGCTTTCCGTGGATCCGTGATATCAAATTTCAGAGTTCTATTCCCTGTTACAGAGAATGAGAATGTAGAAAACTAGTTATTTCACTAAGCCAACTCTATGAAAACAAGAATGTGATTCGGAACTAAAAAATCATTTTACCTTAAACGCATAAACCATGCGTATACCTTCACTGACAACGCGTTTAATTTCTTTAATAAAAAAGATTTGGGCGTTAAAATCATATCTTATTTGGAGTCATTTCCCTAAATTAGATATTAATGTCATTAATGGTCGATACCTTGGGAAAAGCACGGAATTTGAATGTATCTGAGTTATTATTAAGCAATAGATTAATTAGAGTATAATCCTCACTTAGTACATTAATTAATCATACTTATCATTTAATCAAGTTTCGATGTTTCGGATCTCGGGGATCTTTATAAGAGTTTAAAATAAGACTTACAAAACACGAAGTCGTGATGAGATTTACTTATCGTTAATCTTTCTTAATCTTTAATTAACCCAGCTTAACATTTAATACTTTTGTGAATTCGGGAATCGGGGCTTCGAAGATGCTCAATGTTGAACCTTCGTACTTCGCGAAACTCCTACTCTCGAAATTTTGAAAGCAAACCTTTATATAAATTGATTCATTAATAAATAGGCGGCTCCATAATTTCTTAAGAATTTTAGACCATTGGATTAATCAGAAGGCTTCATTCGATGATGATTATCCGAATGCATTTTTTTTTTGGTTTTTATTTAAACAAAAATTAAATTTATTTTAGTCTAAAGTTTAGAATAATATGTATGTTTCAATACAACAAATAACAACAATGGGTCAGAAATACAATTGAAGTAGAAATTGTGTGGTGGAGAGGCTTTTGGTTTTACAACACCCCCATACCTCTTAGGGTTATGGTGTGAAATAACACTTCCACTCATGCTACTAGTACCATAGTGCCTCCAATAGTGGATTTGATCCCCTAATCAATGTCAATCTTCATATTGAGCCTTAGTACCGCCATCGGGCTAGGTACACCCCTAGCCTCATCTCTCCCACTCAAACAATGTTGGAGCAATTTTCATATTGCTAACACAAGTCATAGATCATTAAAAATTTCATATTTCTTAGAGAAACAACCATCAAATATTCAACCCCCTCTCTCAAGGTAGTCTTCCTCTTTTCTATTCCTCTAAACGGTAACGATTCTTTTCCAAGAAAGTCTTTTGGTTTGCCCATCCCCTTTCCAAAATTATTTACCACACCTTAATATTTTGAAGTGAATTTGGAACTAGGGATAAAAGTACACAGGTAATAAAAAAAGATATTTGATAGTCAACTTAGGAACCATATTTCAAGTATTCTATATAATATTTCCCTTCCCAAGTCTCACAAGGTTCTATCCTCTAGGTTGGCTATCCTAATTTAGCAAAGGTTCTTTTCTTTGCATATAATTATTTGATGGTCAATTTAGGAACCATATTTCAAGTATTCTATATAATATTTCCCTTCCCAAGTCTCACAAAGTTCTATCCTCTAGATTGACTATCCTAATTTAGCAAAAGTCCTTTCCTTTGAGTATAATTACCATCCACCACACTATTAGCATTTTTCCAAGGTTATGGGGTTACAAATATGCAACAAAAATCATTAGTTCTTGTAAAGAACATCACATTATTTCATTGAACCATAATCAATATAATATATTTCCATCATTAGCATGAAGCATCATAATGAGGCATTGATCTCAATAATAAATGATACACAGAATAATAATTCGAATGTGAATACATAACATCATTTATTATTTAACGAGTTAAGCAACATCTAGAGTAATCTCATTGGATAAACAATTCCCTCAACATTTAGTTTTAGTATTGGAAAAAAAATTATAACATCCAAATCTGAAATAAGATTCTAAGAAGCATAAAGTAACACAGAGTTCAATCTTTCATGGAAACGAGAGATTAAACAAGTGCAAGTGCCACTGCAGTTGCAGTTGCTATGTCCCTGCTGAGAAAAAAAAGTTTTTTACATGAGTTATGATAAGAACTAAGAACTAAATATAGTTCAAAATAATTGATGGTTTAGTTTTCCCAATGTTGCTTGCCAAAACCCAATTGTGGGTAGACACCAAACAAGGCGCCACAGGGTTATATGGTACAAAGTTACGGTAATTCAGTTTGTATAAAAGTTTTTAAATAAGTTTTTTATATTATATTTAAATATACAAAAATACTAAAATCAAAACAACGCTACACTACAATCTTATAAAATTGCAAAAAGCTAATATATAATACATATTTTCAAAACAGTTTACTGTGTTTAGTATAATAAATAGATATTTAGTAAAATAAATAAAACTAAAACATTATAAAATTGCAGAAAGCTAATATATAATACATATTTCCAAAACAGTTTACTGTGTTTAGTATAATAAATAGATATTTAGTAAAATAAATAAAACTAAAACATTATAAAATTGCAGAAAATTAATATATAATACATATTTCCAAAACAGTTTACTGTGTTTAGTATAATAAATAGATATTTAGTAAAATAAATAAAACTAAAACATTATAAAATTGCAGAAAGCTAATATATAATACATATTTCCAAAACAGTTTACTAATATTTAGTATAATAAATAGATGTTTAGTAAAATAAATAAAAAGAAAATATTAAATATAATTTTCTAATTTTTTTTTTTTAATTTAAGAAAAGAATTGAGTATTGAGTGAGCTCCAACACCAGTAGCTTCTAACTAAACTGAAATTTCCATGTCTAAAGAGATTTCTGAATTAAGATTTGCAAATCTTCTTCCACTTATGAAGTTTTCTATGACACGTTTCAAAACCAAACCATACTCTATATATTCTGAAAAACATACCCTATATACTTTGAAAAACAGTCTTCTACATATTCTGAAAAACATACCCTATATACTTTGAAAAACAGTCTTCTACAGTATTATCCGAAAGTTTTTCATGGCTCGGCATTGTCAAATGAAGCATCTTCAAAACGGTGTCAGAATTGTCAATACAAGCTACGCCATGGCTTGAGCAGAACACGTAAGTGCCAACAGGTCTGTATGGGCTTCTCTTTGTAACCCCATCTGACCACTTTTGAGAATCAAACACACAATTTAGATTGAATCTTTAATTTAAAAGATACAATCTGCTATACCAGCAACGACTGCTGGTATAGCTGCAGTTGCTGCGGAAAAATCAAGAAAATCTTCTGCAATGTCAACTGCGACTGCTGCAAGTGCTGTTGTTGGGAAAGGAATATCACACATGCCTAGGATCTTTAGTTTTCTTTTGGCAGACAATCAATGCGTGGAAGCATATTTTCATAGTCAGTTTTTAGTGGTTGAATGTGGCAGTGGTAAGGGAAAAAGGCTTCTTTGCATTTAAACCACGATCTTGGTATTTTATTGGTTTGGAGCACATACAGAAGCAAAGTATGTTAGGAAAATCAGAAAGTGAATTGAAGCTATATTTGGATGGCCGCTTATATCAGAGCTGCCCATTTGAGTTTCCTTGTATCTCAAAGTCGCATGCTGCTGCATAGGGACAAACCCTCCTCCTACTATAGCTAGTTTGCAACGCCGTCGTAGTCAATGCCCTCTTTTTGCAGAGATGGGGACGATTTACATCTTTAAAGAACCTATTAGCCCGGATAGAATGGCTCGTTTAGCTTCAAGAGGTGGAGATGCAGTTCATTCTTTTGGCAATGGTGTAGGTCTTCCTTGGTCTGCTACAGATGAACAGGAAAAGGCTTTAGCAGAAGAAAGTGCAGTGCAGCCCTAGATTTAGAGATTGAACCCAAGATACATCTACTTTATCATCCAAAGCTGTTGGTTGGTCGTTCTTGTCCAGATGCTTCCCCTGCTGGTGCATCAGGTATTGAAATTATTAGTTTGCTTTGGAAGTTTAAAAAAGGAGTTTTGGTTTCTTATATCACACAAAATCTAAAAAGAATAAGGTCTATATTTCATTAGAGAATTCATCAGCTTGATGGCTATGATTTTTGTTTTGGTTTCTTCATGTGTGCTACCCCAGTTTCAGTTTACACACTATAGTGCTTATCTTTTTATGTTTTTCGTTCATGTAAAGGCTCTTTCACTTACTATCGACTGTTTGTTTTGCAACCATTTTTTAGTGTATCAGTATGTTTCATCAAGCTATAACACTCTAAAAAACAAGGTTTCTGCATTTTCAGGATACAGTTATTCTAAAATTGTGTTATTCAAATAAGGAAAAATGTGATTCACAACATAAATGGACAGACAAAGCTGAGCTTCCAACACTATGCATTTGCAAAATGTAAGATAACTGAGGGATGTCATGCCGACCTCATCTGACCTGGCCTGCCACCATAACTTGGTGTCAGTATAAAAATACATCAGGAGGGCGCTGTAAATCATAATTTTTTCTTAATAAAACAAAGAGTTCGAGACCCAGGTGTTGGGATTCGACCCCTTCTCTTATAATGTTCATGTCTTATTGTTTGTAATTCTAATTTAAATATGGGACTCTCTTTCATTGTGCCTTTTCTTCATTTGCCCCACTTTCAGTTTACAGACTATAGTGCTTCACTTTTTATTATATATGTATTGTACTTCTCCATGCAGAGAAATTAATTACCTGGTTTCATTCTAATTCTGTCTTGATTGATTGTGCAGCCTTGTAACAACATTTAAGTTACACTTGCAGCCACAATTACAAACATCATTTAAGTTACACTTGCAGCCACAATTACAGACATCATTTAAGTTACACTTGCAGCCACAATTACAGACATCATTTAAGTTACACTTGCAGCCACAATTACAGACATCAGAAATAGGGGCACATACCTGCTCAAAACGCTCCCTCCAGTTTCACTATTTTTTTTTCTAAAGGCCTTGTAGTTACACTATATTTTTTTTCTAAGGCTTCGTGGCAACATTTATACATTTGCAATGACAGTTGCAAAATGTTTGCTTGTTCACTGGGCTTGGGGAGATTGGTATTACATCTTCACTGGCTGGTTGGTGGGTTGAGACAAAGATTTAACTGGTAAGCCAAATTCAGTTTTTGATGTAGAGTACAGAGACACAAAAAAAATAGATCAAATTCAGTTTTTGATGTAGAGTACAGAGACACAAAAAAAAAAAATCAAATTCAGTTTTACAGAGACAAAAAAAAATAGATTAAACGACTTACTATTTTCTCCCGTATGGCTGTGTTCCTCCTGCGGAGTAATCTGAAAATAATATTGTTGAGCCCAATATTGTTAATCCCTCTTGTGAAGGCGGTGGAGAAGGCCGCAGAGTTGTAAACATGGCCGCAGAGTTGTAGACATGGCCGCAAGTTGTGAGGGGTAGGAGGCCGAGGTGGTGGCTTTAATGAAAGCCAAGCAACATGAAAAATCATTTGTCAGAGATTAAAGCGATGACATAAGTGACTGTCAAGCATCGCCATCACAGAAAGAGTTTCATAAACTTAGGTTATCTAAAATTACAAATACAAACAAAAATTGCATATGCATTATGGAATAAACTTAGGTTATCTAAAATTACAGATACAAAACAAACAGAAAGTGCATATGCATTATGAGAGAGTGCGTACACAAAACTTTGGGTAAAAATGCATCTCGGAAATAAGAGGTTGAATATGTTAGCCAATGGTTTTTTTTTATAGCTTTTTTTAATAAATCAAACTTAATGATTATAAAAAAATAATTATTTCTTTTGGTTATGTATAACTTTAGAAAGCAGAAAAATATGAATAGTCAAAGGCAAAATAATTAGTGGTCAACGATGAATTGATTGCTAGTCCTCGCCTTCTGCGGGGACTAATAAGTAAGTAGGATGCACATAGATGGGGTGTTAGAACACTCCTACCCTAAAAGGATAAGTGCTCATAGTTGAGATATCATCAAATAAACAAGGGCAAAATTTTCTCATCTCTAGTTCAAGCTCCCATGTATCATCTTCCTTGGAGTAATGTTGCCAATGTGCCTTGACCAAGTCAATGAATTTGCTTTGTAGGTGATTCTTTTTAAGGTTTATGATCATTAGGGGTTCCATATGGAATTCTCCGATGTTTTTCATATATATAACATCAAAATCTAGAACATGGTTGGGATTGAGCACATATTTTAAGTGAGGACATATGAAAAACATTATGAACAATCAAATGTAGCGGTAGGGACAATATGTAAGCAACTACACCAATCTATACTAAAATATTGAAAGGTCCACAATATATGTGTGCCAATTTCCTCCACTTACCCATGTGTAAGGAGATATTCTTTGGCTTAACTATGAGAATATTTTCTCCCCAACTTTAAATCTTTGTTCAGATATTTTCCTATATACATAAATCTTATGTCTAAGTTGTATGGTCTTCAAAGTTTGTTGCACATGCTTCAGTATACTTTCTTTTTCTTCTAGGGTGTCATTCCCTTGACTCAACCATGCTTCCAAGTTGTCCCAACTAACCAATGAATTACATTTCCATCCATATAGGGCTTCGAATGGAATCTTCTTAAGTGAGTTGTGGTAACCATTGTTATAGGAAAATTTCACTAGTGGAATATAGTCTTCTCAACATCTACATTGATTAATTACATATATTCAGGGCATGCCTTCAAAACTCCAGTTAACTCTCTTTGTTTGGCCATCAATATCTAGATGATAAGCTATACTAAAACTTAACTTCATGTGTAATTCACGAAACAATCTATACCAAAACTTTGAAGTAAACTTTGAATCTTAACTTGACATAATAACCTTTGGTATAACATGTACCACCTATTGGATGAATATTCAAGTTATGTCACACCCCCGATGACTAGTCTTTAACCATGATGAAATGTGTTATCCTAGTCAAACGATCGACTACCACCATGATAGAATCAATGGTCTTGGAAGTCTTTGGTAATCAAGGAATAAAATGCATCACGTTTTATTTCATTCCTATGTCAAATGTTGATGGTCCATTTTTATCTGCAAGCATTCAAGACAATGGGCCACATATACTATAGTATCTACCTTTAATCCTAGCTAGTAATACATCTATTTCATACTTAGGTATGTATTTTGATACCTTGGGTATTTAAAATATAGGGCATCAAGATCTTCATGGCATATTAATCTCCACAACTAGGTGTGGTTGGGCACATATATTTGGTTTTTCCACAGAAATATTCCATCCTTGGCTAGATGATAGTCATAGTATTTTTTACTTCATTTTTACTCCAACTTTCAATTCTTAAAAAATATTGAGACATCTCTTGATATCATTTGTCATCCTTGGATCTAATTTCGATCATCGTTCTCAAACAAGCTTAATAAAGTGCACATGTATGCCATCTTTGACTTCAAACATTTGCCAATTATATTTTTTTTTCCTTTTATGTGTATTAATTCATAGTCATAGCTACTCAGACACTCCACCCACCACCACTCTTTGGAATTCAATTGAGGTTGTGTTTGTAAATATCTCAAGCTTTTATGGTATAATCATAATACAAATTTCTTGTTAATTAAATATTGTTGCCATGCCTTATTTCTAAGAGTTCTTGGTCACGAGTTGGATAATTATTCTTATGGATAATTATTCTAGACTTATACCTCTCCACTCTTCCTTTATGCATAATAATTACATTGATATCTTCACTAGTGGTATTGGTACATACCATAAAAAAATTCTTTGTGGTTGGTCAACTAGAATTGACTGTCTACTACCCAAGCATTGACCATCAAGAAATTTTGTGATTACAAAATGACTCTCCATTAGTTCCAGACCATCTTTGGAAAGTTTGTCTGCAATCTGATTGTGCTCCTGGAAGATATGAGCAAAACTGATATCCTGAAACACTCTAAAAATATGCTTCAATTGATATGCCACATCCATAAGTCCAATATTTTGAACATGTTCTTGCTCAGTCATCCAATTAATAACCAAAAGAGAGTCTCCAAAAACATGTAAAGACCCCAAACCCTTGCCCAAAGAAAATTTTGGCAAGTAAAATAATGTCATAAACTCTCTAGTATTATTAGTCCCTTGCCAATATTTGCTTTAAATTGAAATTAGTGTGACTCGGTAAGAAATATAGTAAACCCAAGACCCACAATCATATTTTGAACTTGACAGGCCCCATCAAAAAAACCCCTAGGGGAAGATTTGTTCACTTGCATATTCCCTAATATTCTAATAGATTTTTGCTTGATTGTCTCCTTATGAAAGGGAGGAAGGCTCATCGCTTGTGTCGTGACTTGTAAAGTTGGAATGTATTTGTCGTCGAATAAGGAAGAGTTCCTTGCAATCTAGATTCCCCACATAACTAGGTAAGGCACAACTCTAAGATCTTCCAATTCCTTCGTTGGAAACCGTGAATGAAAACAAGATTCAATACTTAAACCTTTCCACGAAGTCGCATGACCAATTTTTCCTTCAACCTCATGCCACACTTGCACAGTATATGGGCATTGAAGAAAGAGATGAGAGTTTGTTTCTTCATGAAGTTTACACAAACTACACCTGCTAGGTCCTAATTTACCTATTTTCTAAAGATGGTCCCAGGTCATAACCTTATCTGACAGGGATAGCCACATAAGAAACTTGGATTTAGAAGGTGCCTTCACCTTCCACAGAGCTTTCCACCACCAATAAAGATCCCCACGTCCATTTTCAAAGAGGGCCTAATATCCCAATTTTGTAGTAAAGTAGCCTACTTGTTTATTTAATCCCCAAATTAATTCATCCAAATTCTCTCCAATTATGATGTGATCCCTATAAATTTTTGATATAAAAACCTCCCAACACCTAGCAAGGTCCCCCTCTAAGTCGAGGTCTGTAAAATTTAGCAGGCCTTGATGCCACAAAGTTGTTTCTAAAGGTTTGTCCATAGAGTTCAAAATAGTCTCCCAATCACTCTTAATTGTTCCACAAATTCCTCACGAAGAAAAATGACTCTGGTACATCCCATTATAGTATCAACCCTAATCCTCACCATAGATCCATTCCCTACCCTCCAGGCTAGGTATGAACCTATGATTGGAAAGGCCAAAGACAAGGCTTTCCATTGATTGTAAACATTATGAATCAATTTATTGTCTCTCCTTATCTAGTCAATTATGGATCCAAGGGCTATGTACTTTTGCACCAATATCCCACTCCAAAGGATTTTCTTTATGAGGACCAACCACAAAGACATTTTTTTAACAGAAAGAGGGGGGAGAATTTTATTAAAAAGGAGTGACATTAAAATTCATATGAGAGGTACATAAGTTCAAAATTTTCCTATAAAATATCCAAAAATCCTTTTTGAAGGGCCACTACTATAGCTATCATCATCTTTGCTTTTTTCCCATGATACAAAAATTCATACTTTCCTATATACAATCTATAAAAGATACCCAATATGTTTATACAAAAGTGAAACATTTAGAAAAATCCATTTGGGACAGAACTAGATTGGTACCATTACTCAATTCTAGGAGTTGGAGCGTTCAAGTCAAGTTGGGCAGGGACTATTGACAGAGAGCAGGCTTCCTTTGAATTCCTTGGAATTCCATTTTGTTGAGAGTGATCAAAATATTCCTCCCACTATTTTTTGAGAGCAGCAAATTCATCTTGTAACTGTCGAATAGTTTTCCTATAAGAGATCGATTCTTCAAGAACTGTGAGTAAGTGAGCAAAGAGATCATTGAACTGGATCTGCAGGGAGAGGATTGAATTTTATAGTCTGCCTCCAATTGTTCCATTCTACAATTCCACAGACATGAATCCTTGGACACCATTACCTTGATCATGTGTCGGACCAAAGAAGCAACAAGTAAAACGAGAGAACATAGATGAATTCCCAGACCTCCGCAGAAAAACCAGATTGAAATTGAGCTAGAAATGGGGCCATGTCTTGGGTAATTAGATCTTCACGGGTGAGAATTGTCACCTCCACTGCTTCACCACCATATGCAATTAATTTCCCACATACATACTAAGTCATTATCCCCAAAATTCTACCTCTGTAAATCATTTCCATGGTTACAGTTGAACAAAGGTCAACCAGGTTCATCCCACATCACAAAGAAATGAATGGATGAGGCTGGAGAAAATATGGGACCCAACTCCAAATATTTAATGAGGACTCGTGGAGGTGCATGGCATACACATTCCCATGGAAAAGAGATGGTAGCATGATGCCTCCCCTTGTTGAAGTATGGTTGGACTGTTGGGTTGTTAGGTGGGGTTTTCATAAGGGGGGGAGCCCCCCTTTTGTTAAATTCCCTAATCAACCATTGAAAAAAAAATTCCTCTAAGCTTTGCATGGGGGAAAGGGACCAGAGGCCTCCCCATTTAAAGACTTTTGTGTGAGAATAAATTCTCATGGAATTATTTCAATGTGTTTAGATCCATTTACTGAAAGGATTCATTCTTGTTGTCTGAAGGCTAGGTTGGATCGTAATACATGGAAGACCTCAATTGCCTGAAAGGATTGCATTTTTGTTTGAATTTTGTTAAGGATGGCTCAAAGATGAATATTCTTCAAAAGATATTTGTGTCTAGCACGAGCAATTATTAATTTTGAATATCCAACCACTGTGAGATCAAATATTCCTTTATCTTTTACCAAAACAAGACCCTAAAGTAATGCATATGCTTCATCTTGGTTATTTGAAGAATAGCCAATACTTTAGGCGAAAGAGAGTTCTAGATGACCTCCTAGGTTAAACAACACCCCTCCCACACATGCCACCCCAGGGTTTCCCTTCGAAGCTCCATCAAAACTGAGGATGTGACTATTTAGAGAGATTCTCTATTAGAGGAACTCAACATAGGAGAACTGAAGTTGTCATTGTGGACAATGTGGGGAAAATGCCACTTCAGAGAAAAGAAGAGAGAATTGATCTAACCAAGCCTTTTCACTACTATCAAGATATTGAAAAGGGTTTGGAGATTTCTTCTAGTGATTGATATGTTCTAATAGCAAGTTGATTGCCTTATTTTCCACTGAGGAAGGGATGGATTTTTCTCCAACAAATATTTATTTATTTCGAGCAAGATAGATTTTCCAACAAATGTATTTGGGCATAGACAACCGCATTCTTTGGAAGAGATGTTTTGATGGAAAGATCCCATGTAGAGAGGGTGTCACCTGCTAAACAACTTCCCAATAGAAGAGGGTCAATTGACTCTTGTATATAAATCTTAGAGAGCTACCTGCCACACAGAAAGAGAGAAAGGGCAATCCAGAAAAACATGAACAATTGTTTCAGGAGATTCTTTGCAGAGAGCACACTTGAACGGTCCATGGAACCCTATTTTGATGAGATTTTCATCCATTAAAACTTTCCCATGAGCAAGATCCAAAAAAAAAACATTTATATTTGGGAGGTCTTCTCGATTCCAAATGT
>JASDQU010355205.1:0-12015 GCA_032191745.1 Picea mariana
AAGCATCACACAAAGAAACTATGTTAGGTCATCAAGAAACATTAGAGGCATCCTATTCAACGACAATAATGAGGGGACCTATGAAATCGACACCAGTGAAAGCGACAGAAGTAAGAGGTAACTCCAAACCCTCCATTGTTAAATAATGTAGGTTGTCTCCTGGAATTGTAGGGGTTTGGGAAACAAAATAAAAGTGAACACGATGAGGGATCTCTTTCATTCAGAGCACCTAAACATATTCCTAATCCAAGAGACCAAACAATCAGAAGAAGATATGCAATCTTTGAGTTCCTGTCTAAGGAAAGACACTATTAGTATTTCAGTTAGTTCAAGAGGAGCTTTAGGAGGTGTTTGCACCATCTGGGACAATACTAAGCTTGATCTGATTCAGACTATCAAAACCCAACACTGGATTTCAATAGATCTGCAGTGCAAACAAATTGATCAACATTTCAAAATATTTAATGTTTAAGTTCCCATGCAATACAGAGAAAAGCAAGAATGTTGGAACTTGTTAGCTGAAGTTGAACAATATGCCGATCTATCTCATTGTATCATAGTAGGGGAAATTAATCTAACTCTCTCTCTCTCATAAAAAAGGGGAGGGACCACCCTTCGAGATCCTTTCAAAGATTTTGTGGAATCCCTCATTCACAATTGGGACCTTATTGATATAAAGCCTAAGAATGGGAAATTTACTTGGACTAACCGTCGTCTTGGCCCTGGTCATATAGCAGCCCGCCTTGATAGATTTCGTGTCCATTCTGGTTTTATTGATGCTGACTTCTCCCTCGCCTCCTCCATCATCCCCTCAACAACCTCGGACCATCGACCCATATCCCTCTCTATCCTTCCCCATGTAAACCTTGGACCCATCCCATTCCGCTTCAACTCTCTTTGGTTAAATTACCCTTCGGCCAAGGAATCCATTCGTGATGCTTGGCTTACCCTTGTTAGAGGATCCCTTGCCTTTGTTTGGGAGTCAAAGATTAAAGCCTCCAAGATTGGGCTCAAAAATTGGATGACATCCAACTTCAAAGAACCCTCCTTGTCTAGAAAAAAGTTGTAAGCCTCTCTACTTCATATCCAAAAGAAGATGGAAATGGGAGAAGTAACCCCAACTCTTAACAATGAAGAAAGGGATCGCTACTCAAAGATACATTTGGCTCGCAGGGATGAGGAGGAGGCTTGGCACCTTAAGTCTGGGAGTCTTTGGCTTTGATTGGGGGATCAGAACACCTTCTTCTTCCACAAGCAAGCCAAGGGTAGACAAAACTGCAACACAATCTTCTAATTCCAGGGGAACAATGGACAAATCCTCAACACTTAGGTTGAAATTGTGGAAGAAGCAACTAGGTTCTTCTCACATCTTCTGAGAGAATATGTAGGTGACTCAGAGATAGCGGTTCAAGAAATGGTGGCTTCTATTCCCCACTTGATATCTCAATAGGAAAATAAAGCCTTGACAACTATTATGACTGATGACGAGGCAACCAGAGCTATTTGGGAGCTTCACCCTGACAAAGCCCTCGAGCCGTATGGATTTTCAATTTCCTTTTATAGAGCAATCTGGGACCTCATCTAAAAAGACCTAGTCATAATGCTTAGAGGTGCCCAGTCCAAGCTTAAAATAGGGGGAGGAACGAATTCTACCTTTCTAGCCCTTATTCCCAAAGAAACACGCCCTTCCTCCTTCTCCCGTTTTATACCCATCTCCCTCATAATGCCTCCTACAAAATCATCACCAAGATTCTAGCCAATCGCATTAAACCCCTCCTCAACAAGATTATTTCGGAAAATTAGGGTGGATTCCTTCATAACCGCAACATCATTAATAATATCCTCCTCGTTAAAGAAGTAATCCACTCTAGCAGAAGTAGAAATGAGAAAGGGTTTGTCATCAAAATGGATATGACAAATGTGTTTGATAGGGTATGCCACTCCTTCCTTTTCGTTGTTCTAATTAAATTTGCGTTTCCTAATGATTTTGTTTCCTTGATAAGAGTTTGCATTGGAAATCCCTAGATTGCCCTCCTCGTAAATGGGAGACCATGTAACTTCTTTAAAATCAACATAGGGTTGAGGCAGGGATGTCCTCTCTCCCCCTTCCTCTACATCATCATGGTAGACTCGTGTCGATAGACGTTTATGACACACCGTCAACGGGAAGGGAAGATCCAGATCGGGGTTGGCTATTTAACCCAAGTCGTTTGGGATAATCTACCCTGATGAGTTTTATGGCTCCGTTAGCCAACTACGATTCTAAAATAACTAAAAGATGTGAACTAAATATATGTACAATTCTATCAATTGACACATTAAATACAATTGCCTTAACTAGCAGTGGTATTATATACAAAAGGTATATACAATTACAAGGTTTAAGTAAAGCCTTGTGAAAATAATTGTTTTAAACTAATAGATCTAAACAAGATTAAAAATAAACAAAATTGTACTAGTACTATAATTAACAAACTAATAACAATGAGTGAATAAGATTGTAAATGATATAACGACAATGGACAAAGCATTCAACGTTTTAAAGGATGCAATCATTATTCATTTGCAAACCAACAAATAAAATAAATAATAAACTAACTAACCTTACGTTGATCAACCATACTAAACTAGATTCGTCTCTCTGTATTTGTATAAGCTCCTCTTAACCTGTGTCAAGTGTAAACCTATGACAAAAGTAAGCATGATACTTTCCTGAAAAAACTCAAAGAAGTCTTTTATACTCCGGAACAAGTATGAGATGACAAAAAGACACATGATTTTATATCATGTGACTTTAGAATGTCCAATAACTGAAAATGAAAGAAATTTCAACTCTCAGTGAATGGTATTACCAGCTACCTAACACTAGATGTAAACTCAAAATGATTGGATAAGTGAATAGTCACAGATATCAATAGCACCAAAATATAATGAATCGCATAAAGAAGAATGTGACATAAAAGATTATATGCAGAATAGACCAAAGCTAGTTCGATACAGATAAAATCTCACATCTAGAAATTACATGAGAAAACAATGAAAACATTGCACAGTCTACACTGGACGAAAGCCAAAGAGTAAACTGTTTTCCCATATAGTTTCAAAAAAATAAGTCCATCATATGGTATAGGGGGAATCACCTCTATCATTGGGAAAGCAACTCTATTTAAACAAGTTCTTGATATGTTCCTCATATCATGCAAGATAGAGGCATATCTTTTTTAATAAGTTTTTACTAAAATAAAATAACAAAAAGATAATTTTGTTTAAATCTTACAATCCAAAATAGTTACATCATTAAGCATTGTTTTTCAACAAAAAAGAAAATTACAAGTCCGTTATATGCTCAACCTATGACTCATTCCATTAATTGTAGCACATCAACCTGCTTGTTCACCTGAGACAAGGAAAACAAAATCTAAATTAGACAATAAGCAAAATAAATAATTCAAAAGACAAGCTACAAAATCTTCGATTATGTAGCTGGTCTAAATAAAAACGGATTTACTTATAATCCAAACAGAATCAAATCATGAAATACAAGAGAACTATTTGCGCATTAGAAATTCGAAAGAGAAACATCAGACAAATCTGAGTTTATAATAGTACTGAAATTGGTGGATTTTTTAATCACCACATTTCTAGATCTCTTAATACACTTGTTGGCTCTGTGTGAAGTCGATCAAACACAAGCTTTGGGCTCATCATTTTCCCTCTCAAGAACTGAGTTTCGAGTGACCACTTGATTCAACTGTGCCTATAGGTAAGGAATATCTCGATAGTACCGTTCAATCCAGTCGAAACAACTCTCACAATACACCGGTTCATGATTTGGTAAAGGTTGAGTCTGATCTATAGTGGGTGAGTTACCTTGTTCCATGATTCTTTTGAGATCATGTTGAATACCTGAAAAACCTTGTTGTTTATTTAAGAAAGGAGGTAGATTCGATATCAAATCGAATTGGGGTGCATCGGTGCTGGTATCATCGACATAAATCTGGTCGTCGACATCAATCACAGGGATAAGTTTTTCATGATCGTGATGTCGATTCCTCAACATTTTGGATATGAGTCGACTAGATCGTTTGTTCTTAAAATCAATGTCTAGAACTCTTTGTGTTCTACGTCTACCCTATTTCTTGATTTTAATCTCATTCAAATCACCCACATCTGGCCTAGGACCAGGAACAACAAGGACCTTTCACTTCAGATTACCTAACACATCTTCTAAGGATTTTTTAGGAGCACAATCTCACCTTTGGTGTGTGCCTGTGGATGAGTTATGAAAAACAACAGGGGTTTGGGTTATTGACACCGAGATTCCTTGTAATTCGACATGAAGGTTTCTTAGAGAAGGATTCGATAGGTAAGGACTGGAGGGCTCATTAAAATGTAGAGGTGAGTCGATTACGAGTTTAGGTAGAGCGAAACCATTCCTATCGACGAAATCTTGCCAATTATCCCCAACCTTTAACAGTTGTGAAATGACCAAGATTCGAATCAGGCCGTGATGGAATAAGCTAGACTATGCATTAAGGTTTCGCCTTTGGTAAACTCTAGCCATTTTTTGTATGCTTTTAAGGAAGTAGAATGGCATATTTAAACCAAAACCTAAAAACACCATCAACAAAAGAACATGAAACATGAAAATTAGTCCATATCTAACCTTGTAGGTGACAAAATTCTTGAGTATCAACAGTAAACCATGTCATCGAGGTTTAAACAAAACAATTGGTGTACCTTTGACATTGTAGCGCGACCTCTTGGAAGCCATTAGCATGTGCCAAGGGATGCCTTCGAATTTGAGATTTTTGAACTAGCGAGCTCCTTCTTGGGGCAATCCTGTGGCTTCTGCAATTGAATCCTCAATCACTTCCAACTGTAAATCTCCTATCTTGGCCTTAACACCATCGAAGGTTTTGGCAAAATCTTGAGCAACCTCGAGGTTAAAACCCTCGAATAATTGTATGAACCTAACCCAACCAAAATCCACGAGATCGTCCACAACGTCATCGTGTTAGAGAAGGGCCTGTGAGCCATTTGGCTCCACCCTCACCACAGGTGCGATCAGTTTGGTGACGAAATACCAACAGAAATAGCGAAGGGGGGAGCATGTTTGAAACCACACGATAATGGATAAGATCTGCATTTTCGGAGGAGACCCGATAACTAAGGCTTCGGGAGAAATCCACCATAGCCACCACTCAAGATGTTGAGTAAACGTTGAACCATAGGACAAGCATGATTGAGAACCACCTCCTCTACTGACCACCTAGCCCCAAAATGAAACACCACCACCAAGGTAATGAATGTGAACTTAAGGCAGAAGGACGAAGGAGTAATTGTTTCAGAGCGTGGTTGATAGTCATGTACAATAACGATGAGACTGCGATATGACAATAATGGGATAGGGTTCATACTCCAACGTTGTATCAAACTTTAGTCTCATAAGCGACCGTAAATATGGTCGTTGATAATAAAAAAATCAAAAGAATAAAATGTCTAAGGCATACCTCCAAGGTGAACGACTCATATGCTAATGGTAAGAAAACAACCCATAACACGATAAGTTCAAAACCCTTTAAGGTTCTTAAGATCGTTAGGTGTTCTTAGGTATTCGTCCAATTTCATAAAGAGAAACTATATAATCTATACGATGTGTTCAAACCAAAGCTTGTTTCAATTTCATGCTTAAACATTCATGAAATTGAACAAGAAAAAATGAGAGATTAAAAGAAATGAAATCAAACACACAATTAATCAAACGAAAGAGGTCATTGAAGTCTTCGCAGACACAAAGAGGTAGTTATAGAAAATTTTATCCCATCAAGACTATGTTTTAAACATTGATAAAATCGACATGAATATCTGTCTGCCAACAATGGCGACACGCTGGGCGAAGTTATCTCTGCATTATCAGAACTTTATATCATGGAAAAGATAACTAAGATAGTTACTAAAAATAATCAAAATACAGATCAAGCATTTTGACATTAACTTAGAAAAATAACACAGTCATACCATCGACTAAAGTTCTGTCCAAAAATTGTAATCCGAAATTTCGTTTCGATCAAAGGCGTAACAATATTTATACAAGTAACTCCAATACCATTGACAGGGCCATTGCTGCCATCATGCATTTATAGCCTCAACATGGATGCCATTTAACCCTCTTCAGTACTTCGATCCCATCCAAAAGTCATCCATCTGTGATAAAAATATCTTAATATCCGATCAATTTAAAAAACATACTTGAAGGTCTTCGAACCTGACATTGCTTCGCTGCCAGCAAGCCTGTCCAATAACCCAACGAAGTTGTCTTGGTATCATGCGTGCATTTACCCGCTGCCAACATACCTGTTCAGTGTCCCGACGGGTTTACACACAATTCCCACACCTTAAAGTGCTTCCAACTCTCTAAAATCTTTTATAAAATTTTAGAAGCTTCATGATAACTAGAGAGCAGGGTGATACTAGAGATTTCTAAGCTAGGTAGACATAGGATTGATCATTAATATTGTTTTTTCATTCATTGAGAACTAATAATTTTCATCATGATTTGGACATTTAGATTTCAATCAAGAAATCATCTCAGGAATGGGGAAGCGCTTTGAGTTGATCTCATTAGAACTGGGACGATGTAAGAAGTTTTAAAGATAGTCGTATTTCCCTGAGACTTCAACAAAAACTGGGAACAATGATTTGGCAAAGACTTATTATAACCGATCTAAGTTTAGAACTTAATGTGCAAATGCATTGAAATGTTCTCAAATGCCGCTAGTAAAAGATCAAATTCCCTTCAATAATGAATGGTGATTCAGAAATAATCATTAAGGAAACACAAAAACCAAACAAAATGAAAAAAAACGAAAATAAAACAATTAAAACATAAGCTAAAAATATTTACAAGGGGGGTAAATCTGATTTTCTCAGGTGAAGTAATTCTTGAGAGACTAGCCATTCAATGGAAAAGTGTCTGGTTGTCCCTCTAAGTTGTGCAAATGAAAAGAACTAGGACCCAATTTTTCAGAAATGACAAAAGGCCCCAGCCATAGGTTTTGAAACTTGGTATGTTCTCCTTTATTCTCGTGCGCTTTGTCCCATTTGAGGACCAAATCCCCTACATTAAAATTTCTTTTTAAGGATGAACTTGTATCAAACCAACTCTTTACAATTTGTTGATGTTGATCCAATTTCGGTTTTGCTTGTGTCCTTACTTCTTCCAATTTTAATAAAGCGTTTATTCGATTCTCTAAAGGGGGACATTCCTCTTCCTGAACTTTCTGGGACAATTGCAGAGAAGGGAGCAAGACGTGTGGAGGAAGGATGGCCTCTCTTCCGTAAACGAGGAAGAAAAGAGAATTATTGATGAAAGATTTTGGAGTGACTCTATCATCCCAAAGTGCCTTGTACAACAAATTGCGCCATTTTTTGTGGTTTTCCAACACTGTTCCCTTTATTATCTTAATCAGATTTTTATTTGTTGACTTAGCCAAACCGTTTCCTTATGGGTAATAGATGACAGAGTATTTTAGTTTAATCCTTTTTCCTAAAGCAAAGACATTCATATCCAGGGAAGAAAAATAAGAAGCATTGTCGAAAACTAAACACTCATTTATTTCGAAACAAGTGATAATATGAGAGTTTAAAAACGAAACTACCTGACTCGTGTTGACTATCTTTAATGGTAAGGCCTCTGACCACCTCGTAAAATAATTGGTTGTCGTAAGAATGTACTTGTGTTGCTGTGAGAACGGTGGGTTGATTGGCCCTATAATATCTAGGCCCCACTGCTGAAATGGTGTGTCTACTGTAACAGGTTGTAAAGGGAAAGTAACATTTTTTACCTGTCCTGCAGCCTTTTGATAGATTATACATTTGCGGGCCAAAGTGTGAGCATCTTTAAATAAAGTGGGCCAATAGTAGCCAACCCTAAGTACTTTTTGGGTGGTTGTATCTCCGCCAAAGTGACCCCCAACATCGCCAGAATGAAGTTCAGCTAACACCCTTTCAGATTCTTCTTTTTCTAGGCAACGCAGAAAAACACCGTCAAAATTCTTTCAAAATAATATATCATTAATTAATTGAAAAGATGCAGATTTGAGCCTCAGTGCTCTTTTGTTTTTTCGATCAAGGTTATGAGGAGCAGTTCCGTGCAACAAATAAAATCTGATATTATCATACCATGAATTAGACACAATTTGTGTACAACATACTTGTGTTTTGTTATGCAGATTTGCAGCTGATGTATTTGTTTGATTTTCCAATTTTTCAACTGAATCAACTACCAATTTGCAAAGGCCTTGACCTCTAACAATTTGTGCAAGCACTATTTCAAGATCATACTCCTGAAGGGATGTCATCCAATTTGCCCTTTTCTCCCCTAGCTCTTTCTACACTAACAAATTTCTTACAACAGGGTAAGGAACAACGACTTTTATCCTGGATTTCAAAAGGTAAGACCTGAAATGTTTAACATCTTTGAAGACAACGTATGCCTATTGATCTACCACAGGGTAATTTAATTCTTCTCCTTAAAAGGCATAGCTCATAAATGAAATAGGTATCTCGTTGTTTTCATCATTTTTTTGTGTGAGCACAACAACATATGATCTGTTGGATGAAAAAGTATACAATGTGAAATCCTGGGAGAAATCAGGACTCATCAAGGAGGGTGCTTCAGTTATAGATTTTCTAATGGAATTAAAAGCTTGATTCTCTTATGATCCCCATTTGTACATAATATCTTTTTTGATTAGATTTTGTAGAGGTCTAACTATCTCAGAAAACTTGGAACAAATCGTCTGACAAAATTAATTTTACCCAAAAAGGATTGCATTGCCTTTTTGGACGAAGGTGGGGGAAGGTTGGCAATGGCTTGGGTTCGTTCGGGATCAATTATCATTCCATCTTTAGAGACTATAAACCCAAGAAATTTCCCTTGTTCTACTGCAAAGACTGATATTTTAGGATTGAGTGAAATATCAAACTCGCGACATCGTTCTAACACATCCCTAAGATGAGACTGGTGATCTTTCTTGTTCTTAGAAAAGACGGTGACATCATCCAGGTAGACAACAACTGATTGATTGATAAGGCCACGAAAAGCAATGTTGATTTCCCTCTGGAAAGTGGCACCGACATTGATCAATCCAAAAGGCATTTTCCTATAGGCATAGGTTCCCCACAGGGTACAGAAAGTGGTTTTCAATTGATCTAATGGAGACATAAGGAGCTGATTATACCCTGAGAAACCATATAATAAGGATAGTCTTTCAGAACCAGATACTTGTTGCAAAATTTGTTCCATTGGTGGAACGGGGTAATTGTCTTTATCAGAGGCCCTGTTTAAGTTGCGAAAATTGACACAAAGTCGAATTTCCCCATTTTTCTTCCTTACTAGGACTAAGTTGGATACCCACTGAGTATGTTGGACTGGAAAGATGATCTTGGCTGTAAGTAATTTATTTAACTCCTTTTTTGTAGTGGGTTCTAATTTAGGATACATTTTTCTGAATTTTTGTTGAAAAGGTTGGGTTTGGGGCTTCATGGGAATTACATGTTGTATTATGTTTGGATAAAAAAAATTTAGACCATCATACGTCCAAGCAAACACATTTTTTAATTCTTTGAACAATTTTATGAAAACAAATCTTTCTTGTTCAGAACACCCTTTTCCCAGATTGATATTTTGAGGATTATCTTGTGTTCCTAAATTTACAGTTTCGTACAATAATGAGGAATTATTCGTTTTGCAATTGACTACCCATCTAAACTTGTCATGTAGATCATAAAATTTCTCTAATCTAGCAACAGATTTGGGTATAGAGTTTACCAGCTCGGATGATAATTCTGCAGAACGAGGATCGGATATTACCGTGAAATCTTGGAAGTTTTCGTTATGGGTGCCTTCATCGATTATCACATCTTGGAAAGTATCTTCCATATGCAGAAAATTGATAATCTGCTGATCGTCATCAAACACTCGCCAATTGGTGATGTTGTCGGGAATCAATGGCCTAAACAACAATTCAAACGAGAATGCGTTAGGAGAAAGACCCTCAACAGGCAATAATTTCGAGGCAACATTAGCTAATAAATCAGTTTCCGAATTACTCGACCTAGGAATGGAATTTATATTAAAAGCAAGAAATTTATGTATTAAACTCCATACCTCGGTTTGATAGTTTTTCAAATGCGGTGATAAAAAATGTATCACGTTTCTTACCTACTTGACTACGATTTCAGAGTCACCGAATACTACCAAGTTTTGCACGTTGAGATCCAATGCCTTCTTTAGTCCCTGCAAAAGTGCTTCATATTATGTTGTATTGTTAGTACATTCAAATTCCAATCAACAAGCAATAAACATTTTATTACCTTTGGGATTGATCAGTACACAACCAACGCCCGCCCCTTCCCGGGATTTAGATCCATTAAAGTATAAGGACAAGATTTCTTCATCATCAACAATGTTTGGTGTACTTTCCAGAGTTGTTGTCTGAGTATAGGCTGATATTTCAAATTGCTGTTCTGGGTCGGTGATAGAGGATATCCAGTCATGAAATTTCCAAAAAAGGTATTCATTCCCTGTGTCTCAATTGTATTTACAACAGTAGTAAAAGGCTCATTGGGATCGTTTAAATCTGTAACGGTGTACTTGAGGTAACATTCTTTGTTTATTCTAATCTTGTTAGGCTGTCTATTTTTTGGCAGCCACAGATGAGACCAATCCGTAGCAAAATAGCCATGTAACTGCTCTGACCAATCTATACTAAAAAATAAACCATAAACTTCTGGAATGTCAACAACAATTATATCAATTACTTGATGGACCTTAGGGTTAGATGACAACCTTATCAATACATTCTTAAGTTCACGAATGACCTTGACATTAGTTCGGTCTAACTGGATGATTTTTAAATCAAAAGGTTTTACTTCAACATTAATTTTCTGACACACAGATAGAGGCATAACATTTGATGAGACGTCAGAATAAACCATGCAGTTATGTACATTCCTGTTGAAAATTTCTAAAGTTAACAAAAAAGGAGGTACATGTTATCGTGACGAGACAACATAATTCTGCTAATTTTTTATGGTTGTACCTGAAATAGTCCTATCTAAATTTCCTACAGTTTTCCCTGGTATGTCCCTTTTATCCTAATTTTCAGATGACTTTTTACTGGAGACATCGTTTGTTTAATTTGTGTCATTTTCTGTTGATTTCTTGTTGATAGAGTCATTCTTTTTATTATTTTTAGCAATACTTTTGAGCATTTTCTGTAGGATAAGAGGAAATTTAAGTAATTCAAAAATTGATATATTTGCCCTTAGTTTTTTAAGATCTTCAACCAAATCATATTCCAAAACTGGGGCAACAGGGTTTTGTTTAATTTCAATTTGTTTTGATTGTTTGGAAACCACATTCTTACTCGTTTTGGGTGACAATTTGTTTTGTACTTTACTTCGAGTGTTATAAGGATGGACAATTTCAAATTTTGCTTGAAAGATGTTGTCCGACAAATGTCCGAAAACGGGAGGAGATGAGTCTTCCTCATCAGGTGTTTCCTCCTCAGCTATGTCATCTTGATTTTCAGGAGGTACAACAATAGTATTATCATGTGCTTCCAGTATTGCTTACAAAGCGTACTGTAGTCCTTCAAAGTTCAGACCTTCTGTGGTCGGGTTTGGCCGGTTTGGAGGGAAAGGTTTTCTAAAAGGTGGCCTAAAACTTCCTTTACTTGTAGATGCCTCCTCAGAGGATCTTTTTAAGTCTATGACCTGATTGGATAATTTCTAGAAAGCTTTCTGCAAACTTTCCAAGTCTAATGTTTCTTATTGATTTTTACTTTGAGGAGGTCTAGTGAGAATTTCTATTTTCTTTTTAGAAGAGGAAGTTGTTTCAGCCTCACTATTTGAATTATCTTTTAAACTCAGAATGTCCTTCTCGATAAGGACTTCCTCCTCGAAGGTTTCTAGTAATGTGTTCTTTTTGGACCTTTTAACCCACAT
>JASDQU010355210.1:1106-11238 GCA_032191745.1 Picea mariana
AATACCACTTGATTCACTACTGCAGTAGCACTGTTGCTTGAAAACAAACATAAATACTTAGTTAAGGGTGATATAATAAAATATGAAAAGACTTTACAAGCATGCTACTGCGGTTTCCTTATTCATTTGATTTATCTGCGTGGCTGGGGAGATAGGAGTCTGGCCCAAGATTTTTCTATATTCAATGACACTTCTAAAACCATGCTTGTAACCAAGCTTCAGGTCCTCCTTGGTGGCAACAATGTCAAACATATTTAATTGCAATGCATAACACCATTAAAAATACCAATAACAAAAATATATATTTGTTCGCTACTATTAAATAAATATTAACCATAGTTAATCATTTAAATCTTACTATTCGGGCTTTGAGTTTTCCGTAGCCACCCTGGCCTAGTTTATGCTGGCCGTGTTTTTCCACTCTGGTCTTTGTTGCTTTGGATGTGTCTGGTAGCCTACATATGGAATTTTTGAAAAAAATTAGATATCGGAATTGTTACTTAAAATAAGAAAGAAAAACATAAACGCTCATATTTCACTGATAATATGACATGTGTTGTACCTTGCTTGACCAGCTCGTGGTTTTCGTCCTTGTTTTTTAAAAAAGTTCTCCTTTGCATCCTCTATTAGCACCTTCCACTCTTTCTCGGAAACCATGGGAGGGCGTTTGTGCTTTAGGTCTATTTGCAATTTATCCCTATACTGGGCCCTGGTGTATTTTAAATTCTTGCCAGCTAACTTTGTAACCACTTTCTTGTTGAAAGTGTTGCCGAACAAGTTCACCATGTGATATATTAAATCATCTTTCTTTTTGCTACCTTGGCCATTCCACCATGTGCGAATGGTGGGGCCAAACAACTCCAATGCTTTGTCATGTAAGTTTCTATAGAAAACATTATTTCTTGCAGTAACGCGTTATCCATTAATCAATTAATAATCTCAACAAATGTCCATTTCAATTTCATTAAAAAAATGAATCAATTAATGGGACAATTACCTGCAATCTTCTGAATCTTTATCGGAACACATGCGTTATCCACCATAAAGGTGACATCTAGTGATCTGGTGATTTTAATTCGTTCTTCTCCATGCAAAATAATATCCTGTGCACCTACACTATATTCCTCTTCGAAGTCATCATGTGGAGTCCCAGGCTCCAACTCATCATGCTCCAACATGTCATGCTAGTCAAAATCACCCTGCTCATCAATGGATTCGAAGGGAACCTTAGGAGGCTCAAAAAGCCTCACTTGCACTTTGCTATGTCGACCTTTTTTTTTCATTGGACCCTCACTGCTACCTATAACAGTTGTACGATCTATAGGTTCCCCACGCACGGGGTTTAAAAACTCCTACAAACAAAAAATTTTTCTTTATCAGATCATATACAAAATATAAAACTAAAAAACGGATATGAAATTGTCATAGCTAATAAAAATATGTAAAGATGCCACTTACCCGATAATTAGTTATTGTAGTTTGTAGCTCTACAATTCTTGCCCTGTCCTCCTATGTCAGGGGTCTTTTGCTAATCAAACCTAGATATTCCATGTTAGTCTTCTTCAAGGCCTTCATTACAGTTGTCATTGGGTTTGTCGAATAATATATTTCATCCTCATCAATATCCTCTGTGGGAGCCTGGACCGATGTTTACACAATAAATCAATCAAAAAAAGTTATGAAATTCACCTCTAACATTAAAAAAATGAAATATTGCAGTAATATCAGAAAAAACAATAACAAAATTTCAGAAATTTAGTTGTTGTAGTCGTAAGTTGTTACTGTATTTAACATTTACCTGGTGAGGCACTACGAGTGCCTTTCCACGGTCACCTTGGAGAGATGTAACGGGTGAAACTCGGACACGTTCACACTGGACAGAAGTTGACACAATAAATCAATCAACAAAAGTTATGAAATTCACCTGTAACATTTAAAAAATGAAATATTGGAGTAATATCAGAAAAAAAATAATGAAATTTCAAAAATTTAGTTGTTGTAGTCATAAGTTGTTACTGTATTTAACATTTCCCTGGTGAGGCACTGTGGGTGCCTTTCCACGGTCACCCTGGAGAGATGTAACAGGTGAAACTCGGACACATTCACCCTGAACAAAAGTTGACACAATAAATCAATCAACAAAAGTTATGAAATTCACTGGTAACATTAAAAAAATGAAATATTGGAGTAATATCAGAAAAAAAATAATGAAATTTCAGAAATTTAGTTGTTGTAGTCATAAGTTGTTATTGTATTTAACATTTACCTGGTGAGGCACTGCAGGTGCCTTTCCATGATCACCCTGGAGAGATGTAACGGGTGAAACTCAGACACGTTCACCCTGGATAGAAGTTGACACAATAAATCAATCAACAAAAGTTATGAAATTCACCTGTAACATTTAAAAAATGAAATATTGGAGTAATATCAGAAAAAAATAATGAAATTTTAGAAATTTAGTTGTTGTAGTCATAAGTTGTTACTGTATTTAACATTTACCCGATGAGGCACTGCGGGTGCCTTGCCACGGTCACCCTGGAGAGATGTATCGAGTGATTTTCTACCATGGTCACCCTGGACAGATGTTGACACAATAAATCAAGCAATAAAAGTTAGGAAATTCACCTGTAACATTAAGAAAATGAAATATTGTAGTAAAAACAGAAAAAAAATAAATAATGAAATTTAGTTGTTGTAGTCATAATTTTTTACTGTATTTAACATTTACCTGCTGAGGTGAAGTGGGTGCCTTTCCACCGTCACACTCTCCATCTATTCGATTTACGTTGTAATCGATCAATAACTCTTCACCTAGAACTATTGTTTTTGTTGCACATACAAATATATGATTTCCTTCGCGTGACTCAAATATGCAATTCGGTTTCTTAGTTGTTGCCATTGGTTGTGTACTATTTATAAAGCCCACAATGTTTCCAGTAGCTTTTGGCCTTCCATCAATATACATAGTTGCCCCTTTATTTTGATTGTTATCTAGTAGTTGTATATAATTTGCGACAACTCTGTATCTTTGCATACTTTGAGTATATCGGACCAACATCAACCAATGATTGTATTTGTATAATGGTCCGACATACTTCATCAATTCAGTTACAGTGCCATATCCGACCTTTATGCCATCCATGGAAAATAACCCCAATCCATGTAAGGGCGAAGGAGCAATGCGATACATCCTCCCACCCAAGAAGAAATGTGTGTCCACTTCAGGTAGCTCCTTAGGTGCCCATCGTTGCACTAGATGTGTATACCTCAAGGGCAAATCAATGTCACCTATGCTCTCAGCATCATAATCACACGACCCTCCGTTGGCAATAAAAAATCGCATGCGGGTACAAAATCTTTTCCTTACCTTTTCCAACCTAGTTGATCTAGAACTGATAGATCTAGTAAAACACGTCTGACTTTCAACCTCACTTACTATATCTTGATCATCACTCGAGGAAGATAGATCCAGCAAATACCTATTTGGTGGTACCTACACTCGTTAAAACAAGAAGATAAGTTATTGTGCCAATATACGTTTTTGGTACCAACACAGTTGCATATAGTTGCATTTAGTTGCATAAAGTTGAAATTGCCACATCGATCCGTCATATAGTTGCATAAAGTTGAAATTGCCACACCTAGTTGCATATAGTTGCATAAGTGGCAATATAGTTGCATAAGTTGCATATAGTTGCATATAGTCGTATAAGTTGCAATATAGTTGCATAAGTTGCAATAAAGTTGTGTAAAGTTGCATAAGTTGCAATATAGTTGCATAAGTTGCATAAGTTGCATAGTTGCATATAGTTGCATATTTGCATATAGTTGCATACGAAATTGTTGCAATATAGTTGCATATAGTTGCATAAGTTGCAATATAGTTGCATAAAGTTGAAATTGCCACACCTATTTGTCATATAGTTGCATATAGTTGCATAAGTTGCATGTTGCATACTTTTATAGTTGCATATAGTTGCATACGAAATTGTTGCAATATAGTTGCATATAGTTGCATAAGTTGCAATATAGTTGCATTTGACCACTCACCAATATTTGAGAATATAGCTGCAATATAGTTGCATAAGTTGCAATATAGTTGCATTTGGAACCATTGGTACGTTTTCATAATAAGAATAGGTTTCAAGGTGTGTACCATGACTAGAGAGGAAAAAAAGGGCCTTAGGTCCTAAACATATTTTCTTTGGCTCATTGGCCATTACCAAGGCCTCAAGCCAACACATCTATCCTATTTAATAGACTATGGTGCTTGGGTGGGATATGGGTGTCATTCACAATTTTTTCACACCATGTATGGAACTTAGGTCTTGTCCATGGTCAGGGAAAGAACATAAGGTTTTTAGGTCCTATTTAAATCTTGTTAGGTGCATATAGTTGCATATGGTTGCATAAGTTGCATATAGTTGCAATATAGTTGCATGAGTTGCAATATAGTTGCATAAGTTGCATATATTTGCATAAGTTGCAATATAGTACCAACATAGTTGCATATAGTTGCATAAAGTTGAAATTGTCACACCTATCTGTCATATAGTTGCATATAGTTGCATAGTTTCATAAGTTGCATATAGTTGCATATAGTTGCGTAAAGTTGCGTAAAATTGCATAAAGTTGCTGAAGTTGCATAAGTTGCATGTTGCATAGTTGCATATAGTTGCATACGAAATTGTTGCAATATAGTTGCATAAGTTGCAATATAGTTGCATAAGTTGCATATAGTTGCATAAGTTGCATGTTGCATAGTTTCATAGTTGCGTATAGTTGTATACGAAATTGTTGCAATATAGTTGCATAAGTTGCATATAGTTGCATAAGTTGCAATATAGTTGCATAAGTTGCATATAGTTTCATAAGTTGCATAAGGTACATTTTGTAACTTAGGTCTTGTCCATGGTCAGGGAAAGAACATAAGGTTTTTAGGTCCTATTTAAATCTTCTTAGGTGCATATAGTTGCATAATTTTCATATAGTTGCATATAGTTGCATAAGTTGCATGTAGTTGCATAAGTTGCAATATAGTACCAACATAGTTGCATATAGTTGCATTTAGTTGCATAAAGTTGAAATTGCCACACCTATCTGTCATATAGTTGCAAGGATGCATAAGTTGCATATAGTTGCATAGTTGCATAAGTTGCATTGTTGCATAAGTTGCGTAAAGTTGCATAAAGTTGTGTAAAGTTGCATAAGTTCCATAAATTTGTTAAAGTTGCATAAGTTGCATGTTGCATAGTTGCATACGAAATTGTTGCAATATAGTTGCATAAGTTGCAATATAGTTGCATAAGTTGCATATAGTTGCATAAGTTGCAATATAGTTGCATTTGACCACTCACCAATATTTGAGAATATAGTTGCAATATAGTTGCATTTGGAACCATTGGTACATTTACATAAGGTTTTTAGGTCCTATTTAAATCTTCTTAGGATTAAGCTTAATGATGAAGTTATCAAAAAACAACACAAGACATATGTAAAAATCTTTAACCTTTGTGTGGGATCTTTGGTGCCATTAATAGTTTTTTCATAATAAGAACGGTTCTCAAGGCTTGTACCATGTCTAGGGGAAGGAAACAAGAACATTAAGCTCACAATGAAAGTTCTCAAATTCAAGGCCCATGAACTAGGCCTCAAATANCCATGTAGATATTATTTAAGAGATATTTGGCCTCAAGGTCTATGAACTAACCATTGAATGATCATGTAGATAATGTTTAAGGGATATTTGGCCTCGAGGTGGGATTTGGAGACCATTAGTATTTTTTCACTTCACATATGGGAGTTTAGGCTTGTACCATCATCAAGGGAAGGAGAAAAGGGAATTAGGATTTAAATGAGCCTTATGTTCTTAATGACCAAGATCAAGGCCTCCAATTAGGAATATAGGCAACATTGGTATGCTTTAAATAATAATAATGGCTATCAGGACACCATATGGGCACCATTCACAGGTTTTATGCATCATAGTTGGCTCTCAAGGCCTCTAAGAAGGAACTTAGAGCCATTAGGAGGATATAGTTGCATCCATAAGTTGCATTAGGAGGATATAGGTCACACATTCATAAGTTGCATATAGTTGCATAAGTCGCATATAGTTGCATAGTTGCATAAGTTGAATTGTTGCATAAAGTTGCAGGTTGCATAAAGTTGCGTAAATTTGCATAAGTTGCATTGTTGCATAAAGTTGCATAAAGTTGCGTAAGTTGCATTGTTGCATACAATTGCATGCAGTTGCGTAAAGTTGCATTGTTGCATAAAGTTGCATGTTGCATAAAGTTATGTAAAGTTGCAGGTCCAAGTGCTGAAATCATGGCCTTCCTATTAAGTTTTGAGAAAGTTCATAAGAAGCCCAATCTTTTGAAATGGCTCAATGCCCCAATACCAAAGTGGCCCATTATCCTTGTTTCAGAATGCTCAGGGGGCTTACGTTCAAAGTATTGTTATTAGATGAAGTTTAAAAAGTGGTAGGATGGATTGAAGTTCAAAAACGTGTCGATGGCCTAAAGTTTTAAAATTGCTCGATGAGCAATGTTTCAGAATGGCTCAAGGGGCTTAAATTAAAAAAAAGATCGATATTCCAAAATGTCCTGAAGTTTAGAAGTGGGCCAAAGTTGGAGAAATACTTAAAATTTTGTAATGGCCCAAAGTTCAAGAATGGCTTGAAGTTAAATTTAGCCCTAATGTTCAAACATGGTCCAAATATTGGAAGAGGCCTAATGACCTAGTCCATAAATGCCTTGAAGTTTATAAGAGGGCCAATGGCACAAAGTTTGAATTTGCATGATGGGTGATGTTTTAGAATTTCCAATGGAGTTAAGTCTGAAGTATGGCTGTTGGAAATAGTTTAAAAAGTGGCTAATGACTGATGAAATACATGGAAATAGTCCTCATGGCCTTAATTTTGAACAATGGTTGAAGTCTCAAAAGGGGTGGAAGTTTCAAATCAACTTAGTCTTTGAAAAGGGGCCAAAATTCAAAATTAACCGAAAGTTCGCAAGAGGGGCACCCAACCAAGAAAACCAAAGAGCCAATGACACAGGTGTGGTGGGAGAAAAACTCGGAGTTTCCCGAATGCAAGGAAAAATTGGGGTTTCCAGAGGCAATGCAAGGCAAGTTGGAAAGAGGGGCACCCAAAGGCAAGCTGAGTTGGCAAGAGGAGTGCCCAAAGGCAAGCCGAGTTGGTAAGAGGAGCGCCCAACCAACAAAACCAAAAGAGCCAATGACACAGGTGTGGTGGGAAAAAAAACTTGGGGTTTCTAGAGGCAATGCAAGGCAAGTTCGCAAGAGAAACTCCCAACCAACAAAACCAAAAGAGACAGCCACATAGATGTGGTGGGAAAAAAAACTTGGCGTTTCCCAAATGCAAGACAAACTTGGGGTTTCTAGAGGCAATGCAAGGCAAGTTGGCAAGAGGGGTGTCCAAAGGAATGCTGAGTTGGCAAGAGGAGCACCCAACCAACATAACCAAAATAGCTAGTGACACAGGTGTGGTGGGAAAAAAACTTGGGGTTTCTAGAGGCAATGCAAGGCAAGATGGGCGCCCAAACACAAGAGGAGCGCCCAACCAACAAAACCGAAAGAGACAACGACCAATGAAATGACCAATGCAAGGAAAAATTGGGTTTTCCAAAGGCAATGCAAGGCAAGTTGGAAAGAGGGGCACCCAAAGGAAAGCCGAGTTGGAAAGAGGAGTGCTCAACCAACAAAACCGAAAGAGCCAGTGACACAGGTATGGTGGGAAAAAAAACTTGGGGTTTCCAGAGGCAATGCAAGGCAAGTTCGCAAGAGAAACGACCAACCAACAAGGTTGAGAATTCACATATAAGAATATCATTAATGACCAATACAAAAAAAAAATCTAGTTCTCCCAATTTTCGTCCACTGGTGATGGAAGATGGTTTGCGGTGTTGAATTGCACCAACAAAAGCACAAAAAATACATGAGTTGTTTAACTTCTAGGTGATGTAACTTTCAACTACAAACTCAAAATGGGACGAGAGTATAGGCATTGGAAATCTATTTTAGAGGAGAAAATAAAAATATCCATAATTGGGAAATGAATTTGTGTTTAGTAATCCTGAAACAATTACATAACAAAGCCTTCGATCTTGATTTAACAAGGAAAATTGTTCATGTGGGTGAACCCTAAAGTATCTTAAACTTGCAAAAATATGTCTATGATGAAGAATGAGCATACTAGATGCAAAAATTATAAGGTGTGATTGCTTATCTTCTATGATGATGCTTTCATTATGATGTGGAGGCACAATTGGCTTAGTAAGAGCATGGTTTAGGGTTTAGGGTTTAGGGTTTTTCCAAGGTTTATGGAAGGAATTCAAATTAAATAGTTAATGGACATTTGTGACAAAGGAGAATTTAAAGGACAATGTATACTCTTTTCGATGAGGGAAAATACCTAGTCCTAATCGTTGGACTATACAGTTTTATATTACATGGGGCTATATGAGCTCATTGAAGAGGATGTGCTAGCCATTCCAAATTAATCTAGGAGCTCTAGAAAAGTCTTAGGTGCATTTGAAATTCTACCTTTCTATGTTTGATCCCTAAAAAATATGATCCATACATTTTTTAATATTTCAAGCCAATATCATTATGCAATTATATTTATAAAAACATATCAAAAGTAACTGGAAGGAGGATAAATAATAATCTATCCAAATCCATTTCTTTTGAATAGTTTGGCTTCTTGAATGGGAGACAAATTCCTTACATTGTGGGGGTTGGCATAAGAAGCTTTCCATTCTACCAAGACAAAGAAAATGGAAGCCTTTTTTATAAAGTTAGATCTATCAAAGGCATACAGTAGGGTTTCATGGTTATATTTAATATTATTTCTCATACATGTTGGTTTCAATCTTCCAGTGGTTAGTTGGGTCAAAGGTTGTTTAAATTCAATATCATTCTCTATTCTAATAAATGGATGGCATGGAGGATTGTAAATGGTAAGAAGGTCATTGTTGGAGTTGATTTGTGGGTTGTTGTGAAGGGTAACTTCAAGATCTACCAAGCTCCTTAGGAGCATTTACCTTGTCTGAACATACAAATTCTCAGTGATGCATTGACTCTTGTTTAGGTCAGTTTGTTGAGAGTGTCTTGGAACTCAACATAGGAAATTGGTTTGGTAGGGGCTATGGCACAAGAATGGAATGATTATATAAAGGAGAGAATGAATTACTATGGTCAAAAAATCCATCAACATGGGCTTATAATACAAGGTTAGGATATTCCTCATTGTTTGTTGTGGATTTAAGGATGGAGGAGTGGTGGTGAAGGAAAAAATATTTTTCTAGTTGGTTTTTTTGAACAAAGTGCCCACCTAGAACTTCCTTTAAAGAAAGACAAAACAAGGTTTGAGCATATGCATGTCATGTCATCAACATGAGAAATTTTTTTATCAGATGTTTGTAATGGGAAAAAGAAGGAAGGAGAAATTTAATGGAAAGAAGGAATGAGAAATTTCATGAAAAGAGTTGCTTCACATCCATACCTGATTTGATGACATTGTTGGCCTCCTCTATCGATGTTAGGGCTAGTTGGCCTCCTCTATCAATGATCCTCTATCATGCTAAGGCTAGATGGCCTCCTTTATCAATGCTCCTCTGTCCCCTTGGTCACAGGTTCTCTTGCTATGTCTCTGTCGCATGAGACCTCCTCCAATAGCTTCCTTGCAATAGCTACCTCATTTTCGCTTTGTGTGAAAATGGGAAAGACCTCCTCCAATAGCTACCTCATTTTTTCTCTGTGTGAAAACGGGCGAGACCTCCTCCAATATCTACCTTGATATAGGGTTTGGGCAATGGGCGACCTCCTCCAATAGCTACCTCACAGAATGGGCGACCTCCTCCAATAGCTACCTCACAGAATGGGCGACCTCCTCCAATAGCTACCTCATAGAATGGGCGACCTCCTCCAATAGATACTCGTAGAGTTTGGGAAATGGGTGACCTCCTCCTCAATAGCTAGCTGGTGAAGCTATGAATATCGATGGCGCGGGCACAGGCAGGGGGGAAATATGGTTGCTTTGTTTGTTTTTGTTCATTTGTTTTTTTTTTGTTTTTAATTTTTTTATTATTTTATATTATACATATAT
>JASDQU010355211.1:0-11956 GCA_032191745.1 Picea mariana
GAATCCAAGACACTACACGAATCCCAATGTGTGAATAGATTTCTTTTCGTCGAACACAAGGGAAACCCCCTAGTCAGTGACCAATGAGGAGATGTCAATTGTTGGGTTCAAGGTTACCTACCTACAATGAAAGTAGGACCAGGGTGCACAATAAGACTACAACTTCATGTAAATATGAGACACACTAAGGGTATGGCTAACATGCAAAGTCAAGAGTTCTGAGAAATAACCGACACAGGATTATAGTCATCCTTTGAACAAGATAATGAGACATATGGAGGACTATGGCAGCATAGACTTGATAATGAAACTTCGTGATGCAGGAGGCATCAATAAAAATCTCCATAGGGACTGGAAGAATAACCAGTCGGAGGAGTAAAATCTAAGTAATGATCTCAGCTTCCTAAGGTCACGCTAAGCCCAAACTTTGGATGACAAGTGGACCCAAAAGTGTGTTCTCGATTCAAAGGCGACACGATTGCTGCCAATATAAGATAATATTATTTTCCCGCCCGTATTTTTTTTTTCATAGTCAAAATAATGCTATGATATAATGGAGGAAACGAGTGTCATGAGTAAGCAACTAGTTCCAATAATGGAACTTACCCATGCTCAATGCAAGGAGGTGCATGCATGATGTGGACACTCAGGGGGAATGTTTCATCTTATGGTACAGAGCGTCAAGCTGCAAAGGATATAAATAAGGCTATGCTTGGTTGGTGATGAAAATTGTTGAGGTAATAGGCTTATAACGAGAAAGCAAGAACCGACAATAGGCTTAATACTGCAAGCAGGAGGATGAAATGAAATTACAACTTAACTCCAAAGAATGTCCTTTTTCATAAATTTAGTCCCCTAGGCCCGAAAAAGTAGAAAAAAATACCCAGGAGAACTCTTCTGGCCAATGTTGACTAGAGCATTCCTTTTTCGAAATTAGTATACTTGGTCCAAAAAAGGGTTAAACTTACACCAAATAGAGGTATTTTCAAATCCATTTAAGGAGTGTGAAATAGACAAGTTCACTTAGAAATCTTTTCACTTTTTTAGAGAGTCGAAAAAGAGCTTAACTAACACTCGAGGGGAGTCCCATATGTACAGATCAGAATGCTTGTGAGTAAGAATATGGGGTTCGAACGCAAAGTCAAATTGGAACTATAAGGGACTCTCAGTCTTATGGAATAACTTTTGCATGGGCACCAAATGGCACAAAGGTTCTAACTAGGGCACCCATGTTTAGTAAGCTTCTACCACTTAATAACGACACTTCTAATAGCAGTAAGAAGGTTTTGTGTCACTAATAAATGGGTTCATACCTAAGGTATACGGATTACAGTCATAGGATAATGAAAATATGCAATATGGAGTGACAACCTATCCTATATGTTGGTAAAAGAAAATACCTGTCGAAGTCACGAATGGGCGATATGACGCTAGAAACCACAAAAATCCCTAGACAAAACCACCAAAACCAACTCCTTCCACTACACTATTAGTCCATTAGGTCAAAAAAATAGCATAAACTATATAAAGTGGATAAAAAATTTCTACTAATAGTAAAAATAACCAATTTTACCATACCATTTGAGTTTTTTACCCACATAGTGCATTTTGGACCAATTTTCCCATGATATTCAAGTGTCGATTACAGGAGCTATAATCAATAGAATTGACAACCATCTGAACCAAGTAACTGCTCTTTCCTCCTCTTCATTTATAGTGGTTTAAATTTTAAATTTAGTCCTCATTTCTTGAGTATTTGAGGGCGTGCTATATAAATTGGGGTGTACGCAAGCTATCGTTTATCAGGTCGCGTATATGGAGACATGTACATTGGCAAAGCAAATCATGCTCACATATATGTGGCTCTAAATGTGATTGTTAACATTGTAGCCCGCGTACAAGTCCGAAAACAAGTTTTTAAATGAATTTAACTCAAAAAATGGTTTTCCTTTGGCAGGATGGTGCTTGAATGGAGAGAGAGAGAGAGAGAGAGAGCATGAGGAATTAGATGTCGTAGTGGAAAGAGATGCGGGGGCCCAACTAGCTCTAAAAATATGTGGACTTTACAAATTTTGAGCTCTCAAAGGAATGATGGCTCAAGTGAGGTTACTCCAAATGATGGTAAACTTATGGGATCCGGATACAAAGGCCTTCAATATCAATGGGAAAAAATTGAAAATTGAAGTAGATGACATTTACTTTCTCACAATATTGTCTCGTCGGGGCGAGGTGGTGAATCTCAAATCCTAGGGAGTTGGGGTGGTATGAACATAGAGGATTACATTGCCACCCACTATGTTGTAGGCACATAAAAGTAGGGAGACAACTCCCCATCAGGGCGATCGAGACCCTGAGTTTAAAGATCATCGTTCATGTACTTACAAGGATCAGGGGGTCGGCCTCATTGCACCAGGCATCAAGGCCACTCATTTTTTACACATTGGAGTGTTTATGACCCACAGTTTATGATTGGTGTGCCTCACTACTGGATAACATGAAGAGCCAGCTGACATATTGTAGATAGGGGAGGAAAAAAAACTTTGGGTTCGCATCCATATTGTGTAGTTTTTTATTTGAGAGGGTTCTAGGATTGAGCCCTAGATTAGAGATAATTACACACAGACCACACAATCCAGCCATGTTATAGTGGATCAACATGATGAGGTGACTAGTAGGTGGTAGGGTACCAACCCTCTACAACGATGAATTCTTCTTCCAGTGGTGTTGACAGGTGATAGCCATAGACGACTACCCTTATGTTGGGATCAACTACAGAGGAGATCCAGATAAGCCTTTTCCACCAGGCTCCACCTACAGTGATATAGGTATGAATGTTTTTTTTAATATTTCACTTTTTGTGTTTTTCAAAAAGAACAAAAATGCAAATATTTTTGTATGGTATCAAGTATTAACAACTATCTTGTCATGCAGATGTAGGTCCACGAAGACCAGACGGATTCCCATGACATTGGTGGAGGAATCAGGGAGATGAGCATGTGGGAGGAGATGTGGATAGAGTGCTAAAAAATGTGCAAGGGAACCTGTCTCGTTTGATGCACCGGATTCCTATGGTTCAGGTGGAGGATCTACCAGAGGCTATGCAGAAGTAGGTGGTGGGTGTGCCCCGTGCATGGGTGTGACTCTTCTGGTGTCTCGCAAACGTCGAAGTGTGCTATCATGATATGCATACGGTGCCACAAGCATAGATGTCGTGGTCATTATATCTACCAGCCATATATGTATTTTGAGGGTTTGAGCCCCATATTGTACTATAACACCATATTTTTTGGAGATATGAAATATAAAAAACATTGGTCTTTGTATTTACTTATATATGTTACAATGTGTACATTGATTACTATGTTTTCTTTAATTTAGTTATGTGACAAATGTCAATCTAAAAAATAATTAGCATATGCATCGGATACATAATTAGAACTTCTAGGTATATGATTATAAGTAATAAAATCAAAGTATCGTTCCAAAAGTCGTACTCATAGGAATCGTCGGAGAAGAGTAGGGTTTCGCACAAGTTAAATGTCATTTAACTGACATACGAATAACTGGGAGTCCAAGAGAAACTCTAAATATCGAACACCATGTAAAATGGCGTCGTGCAAAAGCTATATAATAGTGCTATACGTAGCCACATTATTCATTGATAGCTCCAGACAAACACCACCTGAAGAAACTAGCTGGCCCTCCGGTGAGTAAATGACTCAAGTGGTGGAATCCAAGTTCCATGTATGACAACTGGAATCGTCTACAAATCCTAAGTAAACTGAAGAGTCCGTTGAAATCTTCCAACCAAGGGAAAACTTGATAAGAAAGTCAATGACACAAAGGAAAAGATATAAGATACACTAGTATACAAAGAGTCACGCCCAATATTGGGGGCTCAAGTGTAATATATTTTCAAGTAGAGCGCATTTCTCGGCTTGACCAGCATATTCCCTTCATAATCCTCCAATTCATAGGCTCCTTTTTCTAAAACACGTAGTATGATATAAGGACCGTGCCACATGGGTTGAACTTGCCTACCCCCAACCATTCTTTAGCTTGGCCATACAAGAGGACCAAGTCACCCTTAGCATACTGTCGCGGATAGACAAACCTATCATACTAGACCTTAACATGTCATTTATTCTCTTTGATATCCATAGAGGCATCTCGACGTTGTTCATCTAGGCGCTCTATGTGTACGAGGCGTTCTTCAAGACCGAAAGTGTCAGGTAGGAGCTCAATTGTCAGTCTAAGGGAAGGGATTTCACATTCAATTGGAAGTATTGACTCCACATCGTGTACTAACTGAAAAGGAGAAAAATTGGTGGAATTCTTAACCAAGGTTCGATATGCCCAAAGCGCAGGGTAAAGCATTAGATGCTAGTCATATTTGTTTTGGATGACATTTTTTGCAAGACAATCTTGAGAGACTTGTTCACAACCTCTACTTATCCATTTTTCTGGGGATAATAAGGGGAATAATGATCATGCTTAAACCCAAGTTTTGATGTTAATTCCTTCATCATTTCATTCTGAAAGTGACTGCCATGATTAGTGGCAATCTCCTTTGGGATTATGAACCGGGGTATAATTTGGCTAAACAAGAAAAATATTATAGTATTACCATCAGATTTAATGGTAGGCATGGCCTCTACCCATTTACTGAAGTAATCCACGGCCACGATAATATTTTGATGCCCCCCAGCCAAAGTTGGGTTACAGTCAATAAAATCCACCCCCCACTTGGTGAAGGGACCAACGGTGATGACTAGGTGAAGAGGGGATAGATGAGAGTGCATTTTTCGAGTGAACACCTGGCAAAGGTGACACTTCCTAACCGCTTCAACACAATCTTTAAAAATTGATGGCCAAAAATATGCAGCTCGCAATATTTTTTGGGTTGTCACAAGCCCAGATAGATGACCACAACAAGCCCCATTGTGGCAGTCATAAAGAATGGACTCAGCTTCTTCATGTGTCAAGAAACGATGCAAGATATTATCTACGCCTCGACGATACAAAGTGTTTTCGATGATAAGGTATTTTTTATCTTGATACCGTATACTTCGTTGATCATCTCTCGACAAATGTTGGGGTAACTTCAAGGTTTGAAGATAAATCAAAATGTCTCCATACCAAGGGTCCAAAGACGAGATAAGGAAAACATATTCATCCACGAATAAATTGTAATGAATGGCGTCCTCATCTAGTCGAGGGAAGTCTGATATCAACTCGGCAAAAAGTAGCAATTTCTTAGACTTTGTCGAAGCAAAATCGACATCAAACTCTTGCAAAATAGCAATCCAACTATTGTATTTCCCCCCTATGATATGTCGAGTAAGGACGTATTGTAATGGATTGATATTTGCAACTACAGTAGTTTTTCAAAGCAATATATAATGTTGTAATATCTGAACTGCATGTACGGCGGCCAAGTCTAGCTTCTCGACGTGAGAATACTTAAGCTCAAGCCCGACTAAATTTTGACTAAGATAGTAGACAATGTGCTCACGAAGCTCATCATCCTCCTGAACCAGAACCATGCCAACTGTCCATTCGGACACGGTGATATAAAGCAAGTAATATCTACTATATATTGAAGGCTTCAGCAGAGCCGTCGATACCAAGGCTTTCTTAAGAGCATCGAAGGATTCCTGGGATCGATCATCCCATATAAACGGAGTATCCTTCTTCAAAAGATGCATGAAACCATTATTTATATTGCCATAGTTCACTATAAACCGAAACAGGAAGTTAGCCTTCCCCTGTAAACTCTAAATTTTTCAAAGGCTGCACAGGGGAGGAAATTGAAGTATTTCCTCAACCTTCATAGGATCCACCATGATCCCATTAGAGACTAAGAATTCTAAGAGACGTCCAGAACTAATGCAGAAGATGCACTTTTGAGGGTTCAAACGGATGCGATAATAACGACATATCTCAAATACTAGTTTAAAGTGAGTAGAGTGATCTACTCTCTTGTGAGAGTGAGCAGGGAGATCGTCAAGGTAAGCTTCGACAATGTGTTTAATATCATGAAAAGAAAAGGTCATGGTGAGTTGGAAGGTTGCTCCGACGTTTTTAAGGTCGAAAATATTTTCCGGTATGCAAAAGTACCCCAAGGATAAATAAATGTCGTCTTATGTTGATCCTTGGGTTTGATCTGAATTTGATTATATCCTAAAAACTCGTCCATAAAATAGAAAACATCGCTTCCTGTACACTCATCTAGAATTTGATCAATGAAAGGTGTTTGGAAGTTGTCTTTAGGAGAAGCCTTGTTCAGGTCTCTAAAATCCATACACACATGGATGGTTCCATGTTTATTATTCACGGGAACGGGGTTGGATACACATTCAGTCAAAGGAATCGGGTAGATGAAACCAGCATTAAGTAGCTTCTCTACCTCTACCTTAATAGCAGGTGCCTTCCTAGGATTAACAACTCTAAGACGTTGTCAAACAGGTCTAGCATCCAGATACTTCTTGATCTCATGTTCGATAATGATAGGGTCGATCCCTAGCATCTCTTCGTACGACCAAGCAAATACATCATGAAATTCTTGGAAGAGATCGGTGTAGATCTGAATTTATTCAGGCAAACAATCTGCACCGATATATACATTTTCAATTTTGCTAGGAATTCGAGAGATGTCGATCATGATGGTAGGAGAAATATTCTCCATGTTTCCTTCGACATAAATTCCATGTGTATCTATTGGAACCAAGGCATGATCGACCATCTCACTCAAGGTAGATCTAAAATCATCATGTCTGATCCTAACAAGCTCTAGGAGGAAGTAAGAGAGATGATGCATATTGTCCCATGGCCTATCATGACCATTCATGGCCTCTAAGATGGCTTCATATGAAATTAGAGTGTCATAGAGGTGACCATGTGAGAAAGATTATGAGGTGTCCCATATAGGCTTGAGAACATAATCCACCTTGTCCATTTGTGAAGAGACAGTATCTGGGTCAGCAGTAGAGTCAAGAATAGCCTGATACGCTATCTCTACCACTAACAGTGGCATTTCCATTCCAATATGTGACTAACCTTCACAAGACATGGTCAGGGAAGGTAGGGTCCAAAGATCGTTGAAATATGAAGTACAGAAAGGAACATACCTCATTGACGAAGAAGACCTACTAGACATGGCATAAATGTGATGAAATGTTTCCATGAAATCAAAGGTACCCATGAGGGAGGAATACATTTTGACACCAATATCCTAAATTTTCGGCTGAGAATTGTCGATCATTGGGACCAAAGGTCCAGCTGATGCATTAGGAATAGCATGCGCAAAGGATAACTGATCAATCATCACGATTTTCCCTTCATGAAGAAAACATAAAGTGCAGAAAATAGACGACACGACTGCGGTCATGGCATAAGTCCAATTACGCCCTAGTAATAAATTATAGTCAAGGGGCATGTTAGCACCATGTTTTTCATAGATAAGGTTATATGTTTGTCAACAATTTGCAAAGTCATGCATGTTAGCACCCATTTTTTTTTTATGACTAGCAACATCTAACATCTCCATGGGTCAGTTTCAAAAGGAAGCTTATCATTTATTTGTTCCATTTCCATTTGCAACTGTGCATTGTAGAATTTGCTACGCGTTGCGCAGAGCACTTCACCACTCAAAGGATTCTGTCGCGCAGTGGATTTCATCACGCATAGGATGTTTTCATGCAGTAGATTATGTCGCGCATAGGATGTTTTCTCCCATAGGATGTCGTCATGCAGTGGATTTTCCTGCGCACAGGATATAGGTCGCACTACGCAAATTACTGGTTTAGTGGTCAACTTCAAGATCAATTTATGACCAATTGGAGAGAAATTTTGAAAATCCCTGAGAGATTTTTGTCGAGGACAAACCAAATAATAAAAACCTCTCTCAATTTCTAAAAATAGTTTTTTATCAGTGAGATACAATGTCATTTTAATGCCTATTTTCCCAATTTGTTGCACATTCCACTGCGTTTTTGTTGTAGGTTATTGTTGCGTAGTGCACTTGTTGTGAAGGGGTTTCAGAGTGTCCAGCAGAGAAAATGATGACTTATCACAACCATAGGGTCTAATTTTGATCATGATCATTGATTGTAAATAATATCTAGGTTACGATTATGATTTGGAAAAGTCGGGTTTCTTATTTTTAGTAAATCCGTTGAAGTTATTGTTCTCTTTCAAAGAAACTGGATCCATCATTCCAGGAGAGAGTAGCTCAAACCTAACAGCTAAGGGTGACATTAGTTTTCTATATATGGGGATCATTTTCATGTAAAAGAGGTTGGTTGGAAAATTTGGTAGACGATAGCTATTGTATGTAATCTGAAGTTTTGACCAAAATTTAATGCAAAGGTCTTATGACTTGATGAAAAGATTCTAGTTTTAACAGCTGGATGTATTGTGCTTCCTTATTTGTGTATGTTCTTTCCTGTTATCTTTATTTCATATATCTTTCTGTCTATTTCAGAACGAATTATCGAACCTGCGGATTCATTGTACAGCGCCCCTTGTTCGCACCACTTAGACAAAATGTTTTCCTCTTAAAGCTAACTCTGAATTCACCCACAGCAACACTCCTGAGTTACTTCCTGTAATTTCTCTCGCCAAACATTATGGTTTTACACTGAAGGTTGTTGCTCGCCTAGCCTTATCCTCTCGAGTCCAGTCACTAAGTCATTTTTCACGTCTTTTCCTCAGACTGACCCCATAGCCCAAGTCTTACTTTCTTGCGCCAATATAACTAGAACCCATTATATCATAGGTGTTAAATATAGCCATTGTTTTCAAATTCATATCCCACGCGGAGGCCACGCCACTTCCAAGAGAGAACTCTCTGGATCCGAAAGGCTATTTTCGGGTCTCAAAGTTGGTTGAAAAAGTTACCTTCGTCGTCTTTTTATCAATCGAACAAATTTACGGACTGCTAACATTCTGGTGTCATTGTCGGGGAAGAAATTGAAAATTTTTCCCTGGGAAAGAACAACATTGTTTTAGTTCTAAGGTCTGAGAGCAGCGGACACTTAGGCACATATTGGTTGTATTTCTTCTCTGGCGACTCCACACATCAAAAAATCAGTTTGAAGGTGATTCCACTGGCCAAATAATCTAGAGCTAAAGTTTTCATGGCAACTCCAATCAAGATTCGAATGTGATTCAAAGACTCCATTGGAGAATGAGACCTGTGCACAGAGATATGGAAGAGCAGTATGGAAAAATCAGGTACTCGAGCTTAAGTTTAGTCCAATAAGTACTTTTCTGTTTTATCAATATATTCTTGTCCTTCCCTAAGTTTTTCAAAAGAATATTTCTTCACTTACTACATTCAAATGAAGCCCAGAGATCTACCCTTGTATATCCTCCATGGAAAACTGTAGGTATACCTCCTTCTTCTTGTATAACCAACATTCACCAAGCTCCTTCCTCTGAGCCATATGATGTTCATGATCATTCTTGCAAGCTTAATGAAACCAAATTTGAGCTTGTACCTTTGGTTATTAATCCTACACCTTCCAAGATTCAAGAAAGATATAGTCCTCTTAAATTTCCTTCCATCCTTCATGACTTTCCTCTGAAACATTATAAGTACCTTCCTCGGTTCGATGGAGAGCTTGATGGACAGTCAGCTGAAAAACATATTCAAGTCTTTGAGCATTTCATAGACCTTTTTGAGATCGAACATGATGATGTGTCTATGAGGGCCTTTTCTCAGTGCTTACAAGGAGATGCCAAAGCATGGTTCAGACATTTGCAACCTCAGTCGATTATCTCGTGGGATGAACTGAGGGAAACTTTCAGTAGATTTTGGGGTGAGAGAAAGTCATGGGATCTACTCCTTTCTGATTTTTATGCCATGAGAAGAATGAAAGATGAAACCTTATCAAATTTTAGTAGGAGGTTTTCTAGTCTTTAATATAAACTGCCTAAAGAAGTCCAACCTCCTGAAGTTGCTGCCATGCTCCATTATGTAGAAACCTTTCAATCAGACTTATCTTTTCTTTTGATGGAGAAGAAGTATATGTCTTTGCAACAGATGTTCAACAATGCTCATGAAGTTGAAGACAATATTCAAGCATGTAAACAGATTCGAAATGAGGATTTGGATGCTAAAGAACATGACAATGAATATGAACAAAGAACAATTGATTTGAATCTTGAGAAGAGGGTTAATAATATCATATGTCCTCCTGAAGATTTAAATGTTGATGATTTTGCAAAGGATTATATTCCACTTGTTGAAAAAGAAGGTGTTAATTTAGCTTCTAATCCATCCCATGATAAGCACGAGGCTGACTATTTTATGTATTCATTTGTAGATAGTGAAGAAAATGAAGAAAGTTTTGAATTAGAGGAAAGAACTTTGCCATCGTGTTTTTCATCTTTCAAATTGCTGAAGCAAAATATTTATAATGTTTCAAATCAGAAATCCTCCAGGCATGATGTTGAATATGTAGAAAGCAATGGACTTGCAAATGAAAGTTATTTTCCATTATGTTTTTCTTCCTTTGAATTATTGAAAGAAAAGAATGAGATAACAGAGGAAGCAGAGAAGTTTGACTACATTCACAATGACACTGTTTTACATGAGCAAATTTTTATCAGTGAGGAAGACCAACAACCTTCTCATACCTTTAATGACCATGTTGACGATTACATGGAAGGGTATCTCAGTTCAGATTTGCAGCCTGTAATCAACTATCAGCTTGGAAATAAATATGTTGGTCAATCAACGTCAGTGTTAGATATGGATGGCTTGCCACCATGGGTTTCATTTCAGCCAGCATTGTCTTCTAAGTGAGAAGATTGTTACTTCCAGCAATCTCAGCAGATTTTTCATCCTCTTTGTGGTGATCAACAGGTTGAATTGCATGAAAACAAGGATGCAGAGGAAGGGGTGAAACATGGTTGTTGTTTTGTGCATGTTTTAGAGGATCCATTTGCAGTTTTGGTGGAGGCGACAAACAGTCCCAATGTTTTTAATTTTTTGAGATTTGAATTTATAGATAAATTTTTGAATGACTTACCAGTAAACGGGGTTTGGAGCAAGCATGTGCAAAGAAACCAAAAAGTAGATAAATTGCTTGCATGGTTGCATTGGCATTTTGATTTCACTTGATTGACATCTTTTTCAACAGTTAGGGTACGTAGGAGTGTGAATAAGCTCGGTACTACGAGCATTTCTTTAGCAATCTGCAGTTCTCATTTTCAGGTTAGTTTCATATTACAGTTTGGAGCATATATTGTTTTGGGTTTTCAACGGATGCAGGTTACAAGTTACAGTTGGAAAGTTGAGTTTGGGAGAAGCCAAATGGGTAGGCACCTGGTCTACTGTTCTTTGCTACCTCACAGGGAGGATAGCATCCCTGTTGGAGCCAGTTGTTAGCACCATGTTTTTCATAACTAAGGTTATAGGTTTGTCAACAATTTGCAAAGTCATGCATGTTAGAACCCAGATTGTTTTAATGACTGGAAACATCTAACATCTCCAAGGGTAAGTTTCAAAAGGAAGCTTATCATTTATTTGTTCCATTTCCATTTGCAACTGCGTGTTGCAGAATTTGCTATGCGTTGCGCAGAGCACTTCACTGCGCAAAGGATTCTATCACACAATGGATTTCGTCATGCATAGGATGTTGTCGCACAGTGGATTCTGTCGTGCATAGGATGTTTTCGCGCAGTGGATTTTCCTGAGCAGAGGCTACAAGTCACACTACGCAAATTATTGGTTTAGTGGTCAAATTCAAGATCAATTTATGACCAATTGGAGAGGAATTTTGAAAATCCCCAAGAGGTTTTGTCGAGGACAAAGAAAATAATAAAAACCTCTCTCAGTTTCTAAAAATATTTTTTTATTAGTGAGATACGATGTCATATTTAACGCCTATTTTCCCAGTTTGTTGCGCATTCCACTGTGTTTTTGTTGTAGGTTATTGTTGCGTAG
>JASDQU010355213.1:0-12015 GCA_032191745.1 Picea mariana
TATGTATGATAAGAAAAGGATTCACATAGCAACTTTGAACTTTGAGACAAAACCATATCTATGGTATCAATGGGTAGTTGAAAGGAAGCCCCATTTTTATCATTATACTTGGGTTTTATTTATTATAGACTCAGAAGAACAATATGGGAAAGTTTGGAAACATGACTACTTTAGTCGATTGAGAAGAATCAAGAACTTAGGTGATATTGAAGGTTATAATTCATAATTTCATGTATTGGCCACAAGGGTGGATGACATAAGTGATGAACATTTGTTGGAAGCTTACTTGGGTGGATAAAAAGAATAAATTAAACATGCAATTTTCCTAAAACATCTTGCAAATATTATGGATGCTATGAAATTTTCTCGTCATATTCATGCCAAGAATAAAGCTAGACACAAGCCTACCATTGGAGCATACTGTTGTAACTAAAAATGGATAGTAAAATTTTTAGTTTATGCTTTCAAATCATCAGTAGCTTCATTTAGTTTTTGTTTTTTTATTTGAAACTTTAGAATAGCTTTAAGATTTATTTTATACAATATAATATATACTAGGTGCTTATGATTTTAATGTAAAGAAATTAAAATAGTTCTACACTTTAATTCAATGATCACTGATGAATGAGATCAATGGTTCTGGTTGATTTCAATGGTTAACATTAATAAAACTTTAGTTGTACAAAGAGTCCCGAACCCACTAAACTATTTACCACAAACATAGCTAAACCACACTTATTTCATGGCTTTTCCAAAGTTCTTAAAACGCCCGAAACATGTTTGAAACCACCCAGTATCACAAAGACGTTTTTGTACAAAATGGTAGTTGAAATCATTTAAAATATGTCAGACACATGATCACCAAGTGATTATCATAAGATGACACACCATCGAGTATTTATTAAAACCCGTAAGTAAATTAGAAATAGCCACCACCCCACGATTATCACCAACTTCTATTTGGATGACAAGATGCAGGTGCTTTATTTTTTGATTTATCCACCAGTCTTAAATTAAAAGGGAAGTTGATATAGGTGGATATCGATGGCCACCCACCTATTCCACTGGCTCGAAAAATAGTTTTCCACCTTGGTAGTTTTTTGATAGTTTTTTGGGTTCCAAACTTCCGGGGCCGTTTTGAGGCCCTAAATGACATTTTTTGGGGATTTGGAGTCTAAGGTACTGTCAAAGGCACTGGCTTGGACCAGTCAAAAATCGTTCTTCTCGGTTAGACCTTTCCAATTGTGTATCGAGCGCCCCAAACGTAGATTGTATGCAAAAGTTATGCCCCCGAAAAGTTGACGTATCAACTACCCCCGTCAGGGCCCACAAACCTTTTGGATTTTCATCTTCCGGGGTTAGGGTTTTGGATTTTAGTTATTTTAAAAATGAATTTGGAGCCTCATTGTAACGATGATATTCTTATGGATGCAATTATCCATCACATCTCTTCTCAGAGATAAGCTGCCAACATTCTAGCAAGTCTTTCACTCTGTATTTTACAGTCTTTCTACATTTTCGCTCATTATTAGAAAATTGTGTATTACTGTATCTCTGTGTTTATGGTTTCATCTTTGATACATTTCTATTATATTATTGAATATCCGAGATATTTCTATACATTTATTTATTATATCTCCGCTCTCATTTCGTGTCGAAAATAATCTAGATCAGTGGTATCAGAGCAGGCTGCTCTTGATCATTTTTTTCAATGCATATTGTTGGCCCTCGACCAATTTTTGAAGAACCTTGGTCATGTTTGACCATTTTTAGGACTTTGACAGGCTGGTCTAAGATGGAGCGCCCGAGCAAAGCGGAGATCGTGGGATCTCGCCCCCTTTTGCGGGCTTTTTGGGTTTAGGGTTTATGTAACGGGTATGGGATGTCGACCCATGGGTTCACCCATGATTAGGCCCCTTTTGTAATGTATAAATAAGTAGCTAGGTGATGTAAGAAGAGGTCAATGTGCTAAGCAAAAATAGTTGTGAATTCTTTGTACTTACCGTATGTAAAGACCTACTGAGCTAAGTGTAAGTGACTTGTAGTGCTTTGTGCGCAGACTATGTAAGGCTCTGTGCTTGGACCTGACTTGGGGAAGGAGGATTTGGTGAGGTGTGCGCATATCTCCTGTCCTATGCAGATTTGTCTTTGTGGCTCTGTGCATGTAAGAATATTGGAAGGAGCTAATAAAAGAAGAGAAGAGTTGGTGGACGTAGTCCCATACTGGGGTGAACCACATATATCTTGTGTTGTGGTTGCTTTGTGTGATTGATGTGATTTATGATTAGTGTTGTAATCTTTATGTATGTTAGATGCATTTGATGTAGTAGCTTAGTGCTTAATAATATAGATGAACGCTAGATCTATTTTGATGTTATATGCTGAATGGTTAGATGTGCTTAGACCTTGATGAATATTGCGCTGTTATGTATTTAGGGTTTTTACCTGCGATGTGAATAAGGGTCAAAGACTAATGAATGTTAATTGCTAAGTGATCTATTAAGTATTGTGATCATAGATCTGTGTCCCAGCTAGGCTGTAGACACTTGAGTCCTGCAACCCCCTTGCCTCTACCTCGGGTGAGACTTCATCTGCTTCGTAGGTGTTTCTGAAAGGGCCAATAGTTAGGGTTTTTTTGGTGCACTGTTGAAGCGTTGAACCCTGGGTCTACCCCTGTGCCAACAAATGGTTCTGTTGCTGGGACCTGAAACTGTGATTGATGGGAACTGAAGAAAAGAGAAAGATCTGTGCATAGATCTGTTGCTCTAGTGCACAATACTCTACTTGACTCGTGAAGCTCTGTGCTAAGAAAAGAAGTCCGATCTGAAGAAAAGAGGTAAGATCTTAAAGCTTTGTGCTCTGATAGAGGTAAGATAAGTGGAAATTTTTGTTTCAAAAGAATGGATCTAGGTATGTTTGATAAATTTCATCCTAGTTTGAAATCTAGGGCACAACTAGAAGAAAGAAGATGTGATATGAATAGATCTGATAGAAATAGTGAAAGATATGTTATTCCTATGCATAGAAAGAATTTTTGGACTAAAAAGTGGATGCAATATCCTAGAAAGAATTTTTTGCTGGTCCATCACTGTGATCCCAATGCGCAATACATGAATGATTGGGGATCGTTTAAGCAAAAGAGAGAATTGACTCTTTGTTATAGTTTCAAAAGATCAGGACATCTTGCTAAGGAATGCCTTGGTGGAGGTCCTATTTGCCTTTGTTGTAAAGCTACTAGACATGAAGTTTTGGATTGCCCTAGAATGATTGCTAAAATTGAGAAGATGAACATAAGACAAGAAAACCATGAGGAAGGTCAAGAGATTAAGAATATGCTAAAAAACCAGAAAGAATCAAAGACTATATTATTACAGATGAAAGAAACACTAAATGATCATAGAGACATCAGTTTACCAGAGATCTTAAAAGAGAAGTTGTGCATAGAAACAAGAATAGAAAACTTTGACATAGATTGTGTATTGGATGCAGAAACACAAGTGAATATCATGCCAGAAAGTACTTGGGAAATTTTGGGAAAGCCTGCTATGGTTCCTTCATTGGGAGGAATAGGATTGTGTAAAGGAAAGATGATAACCCTATGTGGAAGACTTACTCATGTACCTATGAGTGCTCATGGAACATCTACAGAAAAAGAATTCGAGGTCATTAATTTTGTTGAGAACAATGCTCCTTTTGCACTTTTGTTAGGAAGAACTTGGATTGAGAGAGATCAGACCCAAAGGAAAGAAGAAGAGGAAGCTATAAAACATAAAAAGCAAGAATTAAGGGATTTCATGGCTAGGAGAATAACACGCTTAATAGAATAACATGAGGAAAAGTTGAAGCAGTTGAGGGCTAGAGAATTGGATTTCGAAGTTGAAAGAACATAAGAAATCTTAAAGAACCTATCCATGCAGGAGAGTAGAGCACCTACTCCAGAAACAATAAGAGAAGAAGTATTACCCTCAAACCCTGTGATAGACCCTCAACACTGTGAAGTTACTATGCTAAGAGAAGATAAGAAAAAGAATGGAAAGAGGAATCCAGAGACACAGATCATAGGAAAGAAAGAAAGAAAGCTCAGTAAGAAGAAAGGAAAGCTAGAAAAATTGCAGGAGGTTCCAGAGAGGACTTCGCAGAAGGATGGCTTGCAGAACTTGAACCTCGCCGGAATAACAGAACAACGCATATTGGCACTTTGCCACGACGAAGACATATGACTATTGGAGGCATCTCGACTGTTAGAACGATGCTCCAGAACGGATAGAAACACAATTATTTCTGGAAATATCACCATTAGACCATTGAGACCACACCATAACGGATGGAATCGTATTGATTGAGGCATTCCTGCCCGTTGGAGGATTCCGTTACAACATTGTCTATTTAATCCATCGAATGTCTCACCGCAGAAAATTTTGCAAATTTTGATTATCCGAGCCCATAGAGAACTAATTGCTATCATGCAATGCTTATTGAGACCTCGCCACCCATTTTTATTACCGTGAGTATTTGTTCTCCTATCCGAGATATTTGATCTCGAGCGTGTATGTCAGGCGACCTTAGCGTAGTAGAGAAATATGTCAAAGATATTTTGATTGACCTTATGGATGAGAAGGTCATGTCCGTAGGAGTACATGCTTCGTCGACGAGAGGATTGCAAGCATCCCCATTGTCTGCACGTCGATCTGGTCCCTCCCGAATTGTGACATAGAAACAGAGCAAGCATCGCGACGACTTGGTGAGTGTGAAGCTCATCCCGTCGGTCTTGCCCAACTACATCCCACCTTTGGCTAGCACGGTTAGTCGTGACACCATCTCGAGAGACTTTGACTATACACTGATCATTGCATACCTCCTGAAGGGGATACACGCAGTTGGACCGCAATTAGGACGGATTCTGACGCTCAAGATTAGTGATTTCAACTTGGGAGATCGCAAGAATTATGGAATGCTCGCACCTCATAAGTACTTGACAAAGACAACGAGGAAAAAGCTGAAGATAGTCCCTTATCCATGGACCATGGAAATTGTGAGATCAACAATCCTTAATGTGATGAAGATACCACACTTCGACAAACACCAGGAGGTTAATGCATGCATTAAACTCCTCCTGTTGTGATTCCATGGTGGTTACCTGTGGTTGGATAGGTGCATCACTGTAGATCTGTCGCTGATCCATCAGATCATTGGATTGAGCATGCAAGGACCAAAACCTTAGGATTTATACCCAAGGAAAGTTGTAGATTGCACCCTGGCACAACGAATAAAAGACACCTATGGCGATGTGGGGAAAGGGAAGCGGGGATACAAGGTAGCCTCCATCCAAAATGGTGTAGTGTGCCTAGTTTGTCAGCTAATAGAAAGCAAGCTCGTCAGGAATAATAGACCAACGCAGGTCACATGGTTCATCATCGACCTCACACGAAAGTGCATTGAAGGGTTGTAGATGAACTGGGTGAGCTACCTCATCAACCAGTTGGAGCAAGATTGCCGTGAAGTGCAAGACCAGGGCTATGAGTTTCACTTCAACTAGTTGCTAATTCTCATTGCCTTCATTTCTTGGGAGATGCTGGAGGAAACAACCTTCCCTGAAGTCGAGCCATTCGAATCACTGGCTGCGAGGTTCACTACCCTCTGGTATTCAAGTGACACAGCGAAGCAATGGCAGTCCAATGCGGTATTCCACACCTATTACTTGCAGTTGAAGAGGGCCATTGAATCCTTCCCTCGCATGACGCTAAATACACTGCATCAGTTCAGGCCATTCACGAAGTTCCACGTAGACAGTCATTTCATATATATCACTACGCGTAGGGATAAAACCAAGGAAGAGCTCCAATCCTATTACAAACTCACCGAGGAAGATATAGAGGAAATAACCAAGGAATGGCCTGCAAAATTTCTTGTACCAATCGAACAGACATAACTCTTTGACCTCGACCTCATCAAAAGTCCTGTAGTCACCTGGGAAGAGTATGATGGACCCAACAACAATACGAAGAAAAAGATGGAATAGGTATAGGAAATGAACATCGCATCGGAGGAAACTGTGTTTGATTCACCTGGAGGAGGAGGAGGTGACGAAGTAGACCAAAAATAGGATGAAGGGGAAGAAGACAAACAGTAACATGGCGAAGTGGCATCACCTAAAGATCCCCTTATAGAGGCCGAGGCATCAAAGAAAAGAAAGGTTTCTCCAAAGAAACCCTCAGCGCAAAAGAAGTCACGAACCAATAAACCCCAATTACAGACTATACTTATGGTGGATGATATTGACCTCATCATCGCAGCTGTATCAGATACCTCGGAGGAAATTTTACAGCGAAGCGAAGCCAAACATGAGACAATGTATGACAGGATCGAGGCAAAGCTCAAAGGGGTACAACATGCTCTCTATTCGAGCCGCGCAGTGTCTACTGTGCCGTTGTCATCAGGGGGTATATAAGTAGGAGATGAGCCTGTGCAACTACGCAGATTAGCATATGCGATAGAGGATCTCCTTCGTCGGGTGCAGGAAGAAAAAGAGTAGGCCATAGAGGCATTGAAGCAAGAAAAGGAGGAAGTCCTAGAGCAATGTCGGGTTGTGCAGCAAGAGAAATATGACCTCTTGGAAAATTTTGTAGAGGATAGAGCACAGATCTAGAAAGAAAAAGAACAACTACTCATGGAGCATATTGGAGTTAGAGAGGTAGTCACTAGATCACTTCGTTCTGTGCCAGGCCTGGCACAGATGGAAGAGGAAACAACTAAGAGCCAAGTGGGGAAGCTCACTAAATCCATTCAAAAACTTCAAGAAAGAGTAGAAAAACTGGAATTGCAAGTAGTGCCAAGCACTCCACAGGAAGTGCGATATCAGAGGGAAGAAACTACCCAGAGCGCAGTCGAAAGAATCAAAGCATTGGCATTAGAATGCAAGAAACTCAGTAACCAAAGTGCACAGAGCTATGAGCTCCTTGCAGAGGACCCAGAACTAAGAAAATTAGAGTCACAACTCTAGAAGGTGAAACAACAGGCATAGACAGTGCAAGCGTAGTTGAAGCTACTTACAACAGTGGAGAAGATGAAAAGGTCACAAGAGCAGCGCAGAGTTCAACAACAGGTCACTGCCATCCAGAGCAGAATGATGGAAGTGACCTAGAGACTGTAGCCGATACAGGACGAAGCCTGCACACTTTTTGAGGAGATCGAGGGACAAGGTGCATAGCTGGAACAAGTGGTCACCATAGTGGAAAAATGCTTGGAAGGATCTGTCACCGAGAAATTCATTCAGGAATTCACCGAGCAGGAGGCCCTGGTGAAACAACAAGTCGAGGCAGATCAAGGCAAGCTCTAGGCCTTTGAAGCAGAATTTCCCATATCAGAGTGACTCGGGATGGGTCACAAGTGAGTGTTGGGGGCCTGTTGGCCCTCGACCAAGTTTTGAAGAACCTTGGTCGTGTTTGACCATTTTTTGGACTTCGACAGGATGGTCGAAGAAGGAGCGCTCGGGAAAAGCGGAGATTGTGGGATCTTGCCCCCTTTTGCGGGATTTTTGGGTTTAGGGTTTATGTAACGGGTGTGGGATGTTGGCCCATGGGTTTACCCATGCTTAGGCCCCTTTTGTAATGTATAAATAAGTAGCTAGGTGATGTAAGAAAAGGTCAATGTGCTAAGTGCAAATAGTTGTGAATGCTTTGTTCATACCGTATGTAGAGACTTGGTGAGCTAAGTGCAAGTAACTTTTAGTACTTTATGTGCAGAATGTGTAAGGCTCTATGCTTGGACCTGAATCGGGGAAGGAGGATCTGGTGAGGTGCACAAAGATATCCTGTCCTCTGCGGAGTTGGCTTTGTGGCTCTGTGCATGTAAGAATATTGGAAGGAGCTAATAAAAGAAGAGAAGAGTTGGTGGACATAGCCCCATGCTGGGGTGAACCACATATATCCTGTGTTGTGGTTGCTTTGTGTGATTGATGTAATTTATGTTTAGTGCTGTAATATTTATGTAAGTTAGATGCATCTGATGTAGCATATTAGTGCTTAATAATATAGATGAACGCTAGATCTATTTTGATGTTATATGCTGAATGGTTAGATGTGCTTAGACCTTGATGAATACCGCATTGTTATGTAATTAGGGTTTTTACCTACGATGTGAATAAGGGTCAAAGACTAATGAATGTTGATTGCTAAGTGTTCTATTAAGTATTGTGATCACAGATCTGTGTCCCAGCTATGTTGTATACACTTGAGTCCTACAACCCCCCCTGCCTCTACCTCGGGTGAGACTTCATCTGCTTCGTAGGTGTTGCCGAAAGGGCTAGTATTTAGGGTTTTGTTGGTTCCTGTTGAAGTGTTGAACCCTGGGTCTGCCCCTGTGCCAACACATGTCCCCGATGAGGTCAGAGAATAACAAGTTGGGTTTGTAGCTTGTCTCTCTTGAAGACAATCGCTCTCGCACGCTCAAGAAACCCTCCATGGAGGAAGAAAAGAAAAACAACGGAGCATACAATTCTAGAAATCTGTTGCTTGAGAAAGCTCTCACGTGACAGAGGGATGAAATAATGGAGAATTTTTCCCACATCCTTTAATGCCTGTCGATAGAAACATGCGCATCTTCATCAAACAACCACTTTGGAAGCACCTCTCCTTTCAAGGTACAAGTTAATTTTGATATTCTCGTATTTGAAGGTCAGATAGATGTGGATGCCCTAGATAAATGGCTAAATCTTCTAGAAGGTTATTTCTTTGTTCACCATTTTTCCGGTAGGGAAAAGATCATCTTAGCACTCCTTAAATCTCTCCCCCGTGTCAAACATTGGTGGGAAACTTACGAGAAGAAAAGTTCCACAAAAGAGTCTGGAATATATGAGGCCAATCCCACTTGGGTTTTTTGTGTGGATGCAGTAAAGGAACATTATTACCCTGTTGTAAACTATGAGGACCAGTATATAAGATGGACCACACTGCGGTAAGAGAGGGGCCAAGCAATTCTGAAGTTCACCAATACCTTCCATACCTTGCACAACAATTTGGGTATAAAAGACTCTGAACGACATTTGGTTTTGAAATACTGTGGGGATATACATAGATACATCCAAACTGAAATGGATTTTCTGGACATCTCATCACTTGGTGCTGCTTATCGATATGATGTTAAAATCGAGCAGAAATTTAAGCACCAAAACAAACAAGAGTTCAGGTCTGCAAATCTGCAACAACCAAAGTATGATAAAGACGACTCTAACAAACAACCTATCGAAAACTAGTCCAATCCACATGAAAAGAAGGGTCATGGGAAGACAAAGAAGGACACTGGAAAATGGTGCGATTTCAACAAAATCCCCTGGCACAGGACCGTGAATGTTGCTCAAAACAGTCATTGGTGGTCGAGATCAAAGACAAGGTGCCAAACCCTGATTTGGAATCTGATTTTGAAAATACTGGGAAAAGACAGATCAGTGACACAGACCCCACTGCTATTGTCGTGACCGAAAAAATTCAACCAGAAGAACCAATAGATCCTAAAGAGGAGGAGCACCTTTTTCATTCATAGATGTGGCTGAAGGGGACCTCGCTGTATTTTATTGTTGATAGGGGAAGCTAGAAGAACCTCATCTCAGCAGAGGTCATCAAACAATTAGGATTGTTGACAACATCACACCTACAACCATACAACATGGGGTGACTTTGCCAGGGACGAGATCTCTGTGTTAGCCAACAGTGCCAATTGTCATATGACATCCAACCCTTCAAGGATGAGGTATTATGTGATGTTGCCCCACTGGATGTCTGTGATGTTCTCTTGGTCCAACCATATATGTGGAAGTGCCATGCACCCCGCAGTGTCATTGTTTCTCTGGGGGGTCATCTCTACATAATACCAGAGGTAGTTCCGACTACTGTTCCACTTAAATAGTACCTCAAGGTAGTATCTCATACTACAAAATTATGCTTCTTCACAATTTGTTCAAAAGGTGAACAAAAGGATACTGCAACCACTACAGTCTCGGACCAAGCACCTTCTATCCAACATAAGAAGCTCGACAAGATTGCAACAAAGCACAAAAATTACTTCTTCACAAAGTCATCTTAGGTAGCCCAACTAGTTGAACAGATTCAACCTTGCCAACAACAGGTTCGTTACATCTTTCCACAAATCAAGTAGCGCGGCGTCTCCAGCAAGGCAAGCGACTCACCAAGATTCAGATTCAACAATCGCTTTCCCCTCTCCCTCGGGAACTCAATGCAATGGAGAACATTGCTTCCTAAGGAGGGAGGATTGATCTAGGTGGATATTGATGGCCAACCATCTATTCCATTGGCTCGAAATTTTTTTTTTCCACCTTGGCAGTTTTTCGATAGTTTTTTGGGTTCCAAACTTCTGGGGCCGTTTTGAGGCCCTAAACGATGTTGTTTTGGGATTTTGGGTCCAAGTGATTGCTAAATATAGTGGCTTGGACCAATCGGAAATCATTCTTCTCGGTTATACCTTTCCAATAGTCAGTGTATCGAGTGCCCCAAACAAAGATTGTATGCAAAAGTTAAGCCCCCGGGAAGTTGACGTATCAACTGTTAGACACACCTACCACACTTAGAGGGGAGGGGTGAATGAGTGTGGGGATCATTTTCCAAAACCTTCCCTCTTACAAAAAATATCCTTAGTTAACATTCAACATTTGATCATTACTCATTGCTTTTATTTATAATCAGTTAGATGTGAATACATATCAACAACATATATCAACAACATATCATCAACAAATCATCTCCACAAGGAACACAAAGAACACAAGATGTATGTACAATTTTTCTTTTTATTATGGACTTCAATCCAGGGGTTTTTCAGTAACAAATGAATAGAGTACAAATCTACAAGAGCACCATATCTGTATGCAAGACTCATCTTACATTCTTAGCACCAACTGAGATGAGGCAACAATCCTCAACATATATCAATCTGTCAACATAAACACGTGCATCAACCATGCACCAACCTGTAATCACCTGTACCATAAATAAGTGCATCCAAACATGTACCAAGTATATACCAATAATGTGTCAACTACTCATCAACAATGACTCATCAATATGTACCAACATCATCAACTATACACCTCATGTATGTGCCAACTAATCAACTGCTTGTCTCAACCATGACTAGTTTTGGATTAGTCAACAACCCCAACTTGAAATAATAATAAATTTGTACCTGTAATGAATAAATATATGAAACTGATATACAATGTTATTCAATGTGTTTTATGCAATTCCTCCATCTGGAACTACTTTTAACCTCTCAGAAAAGGAGTTATAGCAAAAATGACATACCTTTCTGAATTCTAGCTTATTCTAGAGAGCGACCTTGTAGAGTGTTCTCCACACAAAATATTCGTTGAATTGATATGAAACTATTACACAACATAAAACAGAATGTATGAAAACCAACACATTTTGTCTCACTGAATTTGTATCTGTTATGAAGAAGTTATGACGTTTTTACCTGAAACACCTGTTTTTGACTAGTTTCAGGACTAGCCACAAACCCTATATTCCATGGAGTGTAAATCCAAAAATACAACGACCCAAAAGATGAATTTTTTTACCATAGATACTTGGGTATGTTTTCTCAATGGATTAACAATTTCACGATCTGAATCATTATAGAAAAAAATTTATAGTGAAAATGGTGAGATGACCTGTAAATAACATACCTTAGAAAGCATCATCAAAAGAATTTATCCTCCCTTCAATTCCAACCCTATTTTCTTCACCTTCCTTCTGAAATCAAGCTTGGATATCCTTGGTTACCTCAGTCACCTATAGATATTCAACATGATCAAGTGTTGCACACCAAAAATGCTCAAGAAGATCACACAAGAAGCTCTCCATCAATACTCCAAAAGATATTCTCACAAGAAGCTTCCATTGATCCACAAAAAGGATGATCTAAAAGAGACCATTGCTATCTTATTTATACTTTCATCCTCTAGATCACTTGACCCATTTTTAGGTCACTTAACCCATTTCTAGG
>JASDQU010355216.1:0-11946 GCA_032191745.1 Picea mariana
TTTTAGCATTTAATGTGACAAATAATGGAATATTGTTAAGTCAGCCTTGTCAGCTGTTTTTAATGACCTATTTTGTAAATTAAGGTCATTTGGATGATATATATTGAGGACGTTGAGCCTCATTTTTGAGGAACATAACTCACTCTCTCGTAAGAGACACTTTTTTAGTCTTTGTCTTGGATTATTGGCTCTTGGAGTTGAGGCGCTACACTTGAGGAGGATCATTTTTGGCATACTTATGGTGTTTTTATCATTGGAAGGTTTACAACTAGGGTTTGATTTAGCTCTTCATTGATTTGTAAGTATATTTTTCATGCAAAACTTCTTGATTGAATGGTTGTAGGTTAAATTACTTACTTTTATGGTTACATTGTTATTATTTGCTTAATCATTAAAACCCTAGGGAGCAAACACACAAGTAGGTCGTTGCTTCATGTCCCCATGATAAAAACTTATTTAGCCATTTGATTAAGGAGAATATAGCCTAGCCTTTGCTACACTTGTTCCCCTTTTTCTGAGTTAGATTTGAATTATAAGTTGAAGGAGGAAGACGTCCTAGGCCTAATTGAGTTTACACCTAGGGTTTTGACCTTAGGGTTTGAAAAGCCTTGGCTCTACAACACTTTTCAGCCCTAGACTTATATTTTGAAGCTAGCCGTTTTGCCAACGAGTTCTAAGGAAAGAGGGAGGAGCATGAGGCCTTGCTTTTGCAACACCGGAATGAGCCTCCTCCCCTTAGGGTTTTGACTTTGTGGCCCTGCCTTTGCAGCACTACAAAGCCTAACTCTCCCGTCCTTAGATTTAGATTCTCCCAAGCCATTAGCCTCACTCCTTGACTCCATTTACCCTAAGGCACTAGTCTAAGAATGCAACGTTGAGCTTTTTTGTGTTAAAACAACCCTTGCCTAACTCTCAAATTGAAACCCTAACTAACCCTAGCAATCTACTAACCCTAACGCCTTGCTAACCCTCATTTTGATGATGACGTCATGCCCTATTTGAACTTTTGATTGGTATAAAAATTGCGACTAGGTCATCCTTTGATAGCCATAGAAGTGTTGAGCATTTTCATTGTTTTATTTTGTAAAACGTCCACTTCTTTGCCTACTTAACTAACCTAGAAACTAGGCTGACGTCACCCCTTTAGTATAGTGACGCAGCAACATTATATATGAGCAGATTTATGATATTTAATGCATTGTAATAACTCAAGGATTGACTTTGTACATTGAATATTGTAATCATTTTGTATTTATTGAAGAAGTAATAATATAAGCCATTGACTTTGTTTGCAATCATTGACTTTGTCAATAATTACATTTATCATTGCTCATATATCTATATTGAAGAATAGTCATTAGCAATTGAAGTACTAACCACTGCTTGCACGTTTTAGTTTTATTTTTCTTGTCTCGCAAACAGGTGCCCTTATCAGTGGAATACCTTCTTTGACTATCTCTTTGGCAGTAATCTGTGAAAGGAAACCCTCATCTTGATCCTTTAAACCTTAAGACCTTTCAGAACCCCAGATTACTAGGGATGTCTCCCTTGGGATTAGCCACCTTGAATAGAAAGAGCTCCCCATCGAGGTGACAGTGGGTGGGGAAGCTCCTGTTACGCCAGTTTGAGTCTTGCCTTCAAGCTACCTAAACCTTTCCTACAAATTGTGCGATAACAGGGCCATCTAGAGCCAACGTCCCTCTGAAAGTGGGTCAATCCCCCTAGGCCAGGCAGTGTCGGGCTGCCTCTGGTGGAACGTTCTCTTCTTCTCTAGTGCAAAGTCTTTGATCATCCTTTGCCCTGTCTCTGCCCCCTGATGGGATCTCAACATCCGACTGGTGGGCTCTTCAGCCCCATGGAGGTCCGAACTGATCATCTCCCCATGTGTACCGGTTCAAATCGTACCTGTCCGTCAGGCATGGCCCTGCACATCAAAAGCTACGCCCTCCATGGGCTCATCAGTCACAGGGATCATAGCAATGTCAATCACATTTCATCATTAATATTATTAAACATATGCATAAAATCCCTAATACATCCTGTCAATAGCTCAAAGACATTACACAAGCCTGCTATACAAATCTGGAGGAAAAGACAAAACTTTCTATTGGGCTAGTGTCCATCGGAAAAGGTGAGTTCCTAGAAGAAAACCTCATCAAAACCATGTGAGTGGGTGATGTGGTTAAGGGAAGTCCAAGCATGTGGGTGCAGTGAGGACCAAGGATGCAATGTGTTATCTGTGGGTGCCTTTGTAGAAGGTGAGTTGTACCTATCATAGATGCACTCTTTCCAAGCCCATTCTTGCCTTTATTCTTTTATTCTTTTATTGTTTTTCTTTTTCTTTTTGTTCAAGAGGTAATCAGGGGACACTGCCCTAGTGTGGTGACCAGTGGTGGCAACGTTACCCACAAGTACTTTCATAGAAATGAAAGGTTGGCTCGTGATGAGACCCCCTTTCCCTTGGCCATGCAACCAAGAGTCACTGCCCTAGCGTGGTAACCAGCTAGTTGCAATGTCATACTGCTAGGTACCCATGGACCTAATAGGCTGGCTCGTGATGAGACCCCCTATCCTCTGACTAGGTCGTGTTTTATTATTTTCTTTCGGGTCCCTCTAGTTTCTTGCTGAGAAGCCTTTTATTGCTTTCTCGGGGATCCCGGGGCGAAACATCTCCAGTTTTTATTTTTAGGCTTTTATCTCTTACTAGTTTGCTTTTACCTTCTGGGCCTTTAGCCCCTTCTTCCCACGAGGCAAGGTGTAATCCTGAAGAAAGGTCAACCCAATGCCCGGACAAGTGGAGTGGGACAAGTGAGCGGGAAACAAGATGAAATATTGGTTTTATGATGGGAGCGGGCAATGGCCTTTCAGAAGTCCCCCCAAGTGGCAAACCAAAACCTATGGACAAAGGCTTGCTAGGACACCCTGTCAATCCCCCCAAATATGGTCAAATGGGCAAATGTAAGATCCAAGCAGTTGTTAGAAATAAAAGGAATCAGATGCATATATTTAAAGGTTTTACTGATCAAAAGTGACACATACCATGATACCTGGACCAATTACCTCATGGAGCAAGAACTCTTTTTGATACAGGTCCAAGCCGATGGTGATGGATGCTACTGCTACTGACAAGACAAGGATGATGGAAGAAGGAAAGGGTGGGCCCTCCAGGGCTATGCTCAGGTCAATCCTACTCTAGGTACTCCATGTCTAGTACCTGTGGGCCTCGAGACATGATCTCCTAGTTATCCCTAAAAAGTGGGGATAACACAACCCAGATCTACTTGTATTCAGTCTTCATCAGGTATCCAGCCTTTGGAGGCTTACAGTATCTTCTATTGGAGCAATTTGTATGCAGCTTCTATTATATTATTGGATCCATCTGTTGAGTTTCCAGATCGGCATCTTCGTTGTAGCAGGTTCTTCTATTCATGAATAAAATCAGATTTGAGATGTTTTGGCTTATCTATCATATTGCATATGGTTGAGGTATGTTCCATGATTGTATCTCCTTGTTTATTGCTGCAACACACATCTAAATCATCAACTTAAACCCTAAGGCCGAAATCAAGAGGCCATCCTGCAAGTAAACACATGTAAACAAGTAAATCAACAAAGTGTTTGACAGAATGCCACAACCAGTAAAATGTTTAAAAAGACACCCAAAACCGTGATGTTCCTAGCATAATGGCTTGGGAACAGTACAGTGGTATCAGAGCTTAGATTCCTGCCAGCCAATGGGAATTAGCGCATGCATGCAGAGCCATAGAGGGATCTTCCATAAGAAGAGATGGATGTTAAGGATTTTGCTAGAGAGGTTGTACGTTGTAGATGGAAATATTACTACAACCTTAGTGAGGGGTTTAGGGCTCAAGTAACTTTCCGACAGTATTTATCCATGCATAATCCTAGGTGGAGCACAGATGAGGTTACCTTTTGGGTCAACCAAATGGAGGAATACATGGCCGAAACAGCTAGAGGGAAAGAGGAACAGAGAAACCCCACACCCATTAGGAGCAGACAACTTTGCTACAGTTGCAAAGCGCCTTGGGAACCAAATCATAGATGTAGGGGTAAAGGTAAGAAACACATTATTGAGGTGCACTACATTAGTGATGATGAGGTGTGTGAGGATGCAGAGATAGATGCTTATTTGGAGCAGTCCGATGATGCTAGTGACTCTTGCACAGAGACTAGTGATTCTTGCACGCTTGAGGAGGATAGTGACCCTTGCGCATTGGAGGAACAGTGGGATGGACAGGATGATAGCACCTGTGTTTCAGCTATCATGTCACATATTGTTGATGACCTTACACCTCAGCAGAGTGGTGACACTAGTGAGGACTCACACGTGTTGGCACCTACAGATGACGAGCTCCCTATGATGACCGTGACACATTTGTCATTTTTCCAGACTTCCATGATAGCCACAACACATGAGGATAGCAGTGGCATGATAAAGGAGCCGTACGTGAGGGATACACACCAGAGACATATGGATCCACAGATCCATGAGGAGATACATGACATGTCGACAGTTGACCTAACTCACATATCAGCATGAGGAGAGTGGGTCACTTATTTGGGAGACTCCACGGTTTGATCAGGTTGTGGAGATTGACAGTGGGATGGGACACTTACTTCCAGGACCAACCTGTAGTGATGAGGATGCATTCCCTATTGGTCAGGATAACCATAGCACGTGTCTGGACACATCTATATGGGATCCAAGCACAGATGATAGTAGCAAGGTGAGTGCACAGGAGGATACAACTGCTCATATAGGTTACAATGTGATTCAGAGGGAGCTAGCAGTTGATGATGATGTACAGTTGCATATAGGAGGACCCAGTAGCACAGTAGACAGTGGGCAGTGCAACACTTTATCTTCTACAGGGAGTGCTGTTGGGGATTCCAGTGTTGGCACTAGCAGTGAGAGACATGAGGTGGCACCTCAGCATGACTGTGATCAAGAGTCACACCACTTAGCAGGACAATTGAGAGTCAGTGAGGATATGATCATGGAAACCACTAGGCGTTTTGATCACACACATGCATTGGTGGCCGATTACTGTTGGAGGGCATTAGTGGCACATGGTAGTGCAGATTAGGGATTTGCCATGGATGACTTTCACACTCTCATGGAGAGAGTGTCTATGATGAGGACTGACTACCAACAGTTGTTGACAGACAGGGACTACCTGCTAGGGATTGGCGAGATGTATCACGGGGCTTTGAGGGAGCAGGAGTTGGAGGTGGACAGACTCACTCATGAGTTGGAGAGCACCCGAGGATTCTTGAGATGCACACAGATAGCCCTTCAAGGATCAGAGTCCAGGCCAGGGGAGCTTCTAGAGGAGATTCGCCAAAGACCCACTACATCTATCTTAGAGGAGAGTCAGATATACTCTCCAGTCACATTGCTAGAGGATGTTGATGGCTCGGCAAAGGAGCACCAGTTGATGGAGGAGCATGAGGAGTACCCAGGATCACTGATGAGTTTGGGGAGTTATGATTTGGAGGCGCAGGAGGTACCCCCTACGAGGATCTTTGAAATAGTCGAGCACTCACATATGCATGGGGACTCCAAAGCCAGGGGCAGTTTTGAGGACACGTCCATTTGTATTCCGGGAGTGGTTGACCTTCATGTAGATGGTGATCCAGTGGTACGCCCAGGATCTATGATACAGCATGAGTCTACGGGAGACGACATGAGTATGTCAGAGCATACAATGATGGGTGATAGCTCACAGAGACATGCCGAGATGTATGGTGGGATTCAGAGGGGTATAGTTCCTTGCAGGGAGGAGACACACCTAGGGGARCATGTAGATGTCACTCCTTTGCAACAACACCTAGTTAGGAGAGAKTACCTTCACCATATCAGTAGTTGCATGGGAAATGAGAGATGGGGATTGGTTGAGCAACAGTTTGAGGAGTTACTTCCGGTTGTATTGGATGGATGGGATCCGGGAGTTCACTTTGTTAGCAAGACGTTTTACGTCATGATGACCCAGGTTACACCGGAGAGCCACTTACTCCACCTTGGGTCGGTTTGGAGTGGGCCTGCAGGGATTTGTCTGATTGAGTGAGGCAACCTTTCACTTTTGATCATCATGATCGAACATGGAGATGATTGGATAGGTACTTCTTCTACAGAGGTGTCTTTACAGATACAGTTTTTGGACAGCAGGCCCAATGGTCACAGGTATTTCAGCTTGAAGATCCAGGAGAGGAGGATCCAATATGTATGCAGGGGCCAGAGGAGCACCAGTTGATGGAGGAGCATGAGGAGTACCCAGGATCACTGATGAGTTTGGGGAGCTATGATCTGGAGGCGCAGGAGGTACCCCCTACGAGGATCTTTGAAATAGTCGAGCACTCACATATGCATGGGGACTCCAAAGCCAGGGGCAGTTTTGAGGGCACGTCCATTTGTATTCCGGGAGTGGTTGACCTTCATGTAGATGTTGATCCAGTGGTACGCCCAGGATCTATGATACAGCATGAGTCTACGGGAGACAACATGAGTATGTCAGAGCATACAATGATGGGTGATAGCTCACAGAGACATGGCGAGATGTATGGTGGGATTCAGAGGGGTATAGTGCCTTGCAGGGAGGAGACACACCTAGGGGAGGATGTAGATGTCACTCCTTTGCAACAACACCTAGTTAGGAGAGATTACCTTCACCATATCAGTAGTTGCATGGGAAATGAGAGATGGGGATTGGTTGAGCAACAGTTTGAGGAGTTACTTCCGGTTGTATTGGATGGATGGGATCCGGGAGTTCACTTTGTTAGCAAGACGTTTTACGTCATGATGACCCAGGTTACACCGGAGAGCCACTTACTCCACCTTGGGTCGGTTTGGAGTGGGCCTGCAGGGATTTGTCTGATTGAGTGAGGCAACCTTTCACTTTTGATCATCATGATCGAACATGGAGATGATTGGACAGGTACTTCTTCTACAGAGGTGTCTTTACAGATACAGCTTTTGGACAGCAGGCCCAATGGTCACAGGTATTTCAGCTTGAAGATCCAGGAGAGGAGGATCCAGTATGTATGCAGGGGCCAGACAGCCATGGTCAGAGTAGTGCAGGACCAACATGGTGATCTTCGACAGAGGTTAGCATGGGACCCAGTGATTGCAGGATTGAGCATTTCACTAACTAATAGAGGCAAGTGGACCTTTGCAGGGGAAAGTTGTCCTGACTTTCCATTGAGCTTCAGTGTTGAGGGGAGCACATCTCTTGAGGGTGTCCCACGGAGGTCTTGCAGTACCTCATTCTGGCACTAGCATGTGCAGTTGATGGAGGCCGTGTTGATCTTGATAGTAGCTTGGAGGATTGACTCATTCTGGGATGAGGCCATGTGTCATGTGCAAGAGACTCACGGAGTTGGTATATTTCAGGATCATGCTTCCCAGGGGCTAGCAATTCATGACTTGATATGGGACCCAGGGGGCAGAGTGTATGATTGTTCATCTTTGGATGGGTTCTACTGTGTATCCCATAGGTGGACATGGGATCCTGGTATTTTACTTGGATGGATTTGGTTATTGCTTAAGGTCAAACAATTTTCTAGCAGGGAGGATTGTAATGTCCCCACTTTGGGACATCATTACATTGCAGAGGTTTATGATGACCAGAGTAGCCAGATGGATGTTATAGCGAGTACAGGGATTATTGAGAGGCATTTTGGGGTCCATCTTGCATCGCTCATCCCATTTCATCATTATGATCCATTCCGCACAGGTTGGCTTTGGTTTCGTTGCATTCCAACGATTTCTATGATTTTGAGTATTTTGAGCTATAAGTTAATTAAACTTACTGAAGAGGTCATTTTGGGCACATTACTTGGAGGAACCTCTCAGTGTAATAGCTCATTGGAATCGGGAGGAGCAACACTACAGGATGGGATGGTGAGAAGTGACTTTTAGTGGCCAGGGAAGCCACAAGGAGAGATAAGGCACTTTTCAGAGGTAAAAAGGTTAATTAATTAATTAAATATTAATAAAATGAAAGTCGCTTTAGAGGGAGAAGGTGGAGGGTTCTACACTAGCCACAGACACAGGAAGAGAAGAGGGCACACCATTGGGGGTTTCTAGCAAGGGGGGGTGCACCATTCTTTGAGAGAGGTTCATTGCAGGTGATTGGCATGGCTTTTGTAGATTCTATCACCTGGGTTTTCATTGCATGGTCTTGGACATCAGATCTAGTCCATTCAGGTGGAGTTTCAGGTGCCATTTGATATATTAGATGCATGGGACGAATTGGAGGAGAGGAGCAAACTTCAGAAAGTGGTTTCAGTGATTTGATAGCTCAGATCTTCACCATTTCGCTTGGGACTTCACCAGGGAGGTAACCAAGCCTCGATCCTATCATTCTAGTGGTTTTGTGGAGCATTTGGAGGCATCTAGGAGGGAGGCCGAATTATCTAGGGTTTCAGGCATCCAGGGGGGTGCACCATTCCTTAGAGGAGATTCAGATCCATAGGGTTTGAGAGGGATCTTGGAGATTTGAGCACCTGGGTTGTTCTTGCCATCACCCGATCTACTGTTTGGCATATTTATTGGAGTGATTGGGCATCTTTGGTAGCAGGGCCAAATTATTGAGGAGGTTTAGCATTCCAACAGAGCGTGGCACCTTCTAGCTTGGGGGTTTAGCAATCTTATGGCCCATATCTACTTGTATTCAGTCTTCATCGGGTATCCAGCCTTTGGAGGCTTACAGTATCTTCTATTGGAACATTTTGTATGCAGCTTCTATTATATTATTGGATCCATCTGTTGAGTTTCCAGATCGACGTCTTCATTGTAGTAGGTTCTTCTATTCATGAATAAAATCAGATTTGAGATGTTTTGGCTTGTCTATCATATTGCATATGGCTGAGGTATGTTCCATGATTGTATCTCCTTGTTTATTGCTGCAACACACATCTAAATCATCAACTTAAACCCTAAGGCCGAAATCAAGAGGCCATCCTGCAAGTAAACACATGTAAACAAGTAAATCAACAAAGTGTTTGATGGAATGCCACAACCAGTAAAAGTTTAAAAAGACACCCAAAACCGTGATGTTCTTGGCATAATTGCTTGGGAACATTACAGGTATCATCATCCGACAAAGCACTATACTTTCGGGGAAACTTTCCTTGGTCTACAAGTCATCTTCCTTCCCCTCCTCTTCCACTTAGTTTTCTAACCTCTAGGGGAATTTCCATCTTCCTTCCCTTTCTCTTACCTTTTCTCTTAGGGTCTCCAGGATCGCCTCCCAGGAGTGACCTTAGTCACCCCCAAGTGCGGGACCTACATCGAGGTGACATTGGGTGTAGTATCCTAGAGTTGTCACCACTTGATGGTTGGGTCGGGCTTTGCCCAACCTACAACTTGTGCAATAACACCCCACCATACTTAACACTTTCCATCCTAGAGCCTCTCATAGTGTACTAAACTTCGGTAATGGGTCATGGTCCATTCTCTCATGAGAAGAGGAGATGAAGGCCCAGAGGTTGATTGCAGCTGCTACTAACAGAATAAGGAAATGATGCTAAAGAAAGAAAGGAATGATAGCAAAGGACTCCCAAAATCCAGTCCAAACTTAAGCTCTACCCTTTTCGTGCTCACCGAGTCCCAAATAGCAATGTTATAGCTTCAAACCTTATAAAAGGGGACTTGCAAATATGATAAATGGACAAATAAAATGGCAGATAAAGGGGTTTGGAAAAACTAGCACCTAAGAAAGTGGTAACTCAAAAGCAAGCACACCCTCCAGAAAGGAACTCATAGAAATGGATTAAATAACACCATAAGCCATGAAGTAAGCCCTGAAACCATATCACTTTCACACTTACTCTTGAAGGGTTTCTTTATTTCCTGCTTCCCTCGAGACCTATCCCTTTACCTGGGTTTTTTTATTTCTTGTCTAGGTGGCACACCTAATAGGGTTGGATGAAGGCCCTCCCATACTTAAACTTGTCAACTCACATGGGGTCCTAGGATGGTGTGATGCTTGAAGGTGGATACTGAGGTGAATTATTTAGATGGCTTATATCTTAAGTTAAATCTTACTTTGCATGCTTTAAGGACTAATGTTTCTTGTGAACCTTGGCTAACCTTTTCTTATACTTTGCTTTGTTTTGGGTGGCCCTGACATGGTTCTTTGAGGGATGTCCTAGGCTTGCACACAAGACGTTGTGCCTTTATTGCAGAACCTTGTCACGTGTGATGGAGAGAAGTGGGTCATCTAATGACTCACCACCCTCATACATTAGCTCTCACATCCTTGGAACCTTGAACGATGGGAAGATGGGCATGGTGTGAGCAGATTCAGTCATGATGGCACAGAGATGGGCTAAATCCCATAGACTAGGCAAAGTACCCTAGAGGTTACCACCCACTAGAACAAGGATGTTGTAGCAACAGACAGCTAGAGATCTTACAAAGACAAGATGCAGCTCCCTCCATCCTGGACGCAGCACTTAGATCCTCAACGTTGGCCCTATTTTGATGATGATGTCATCTTCTAGGTTTTGATGGAGCTAGTGTTTGATGGATTCCTGGGATACTGATGATGGATGGCATGGTTTTGAGTAGGGAGAGACATCATTTGCCCCCACTCCACTCTGGATTAGTGCCACACAGCCTTTGGAGGCCCCCTCCTTGCCTAAGGAGGCTTGACGTCTCACACGTGTGGCTCAATTATGATGTTTTTGCATTTATTATATTTTGTAAAGGGATAATGAGGGGTCGACCCCACTTAAATTGAACAAGTGTTATTTTATGTGGAGAAATGTGTAGCGCTAGCCTCATATAAGAAGGCTAACACTCACTTTCTTTTTATGATCATCTTTCCTCACCATTGTGGAGGAGTAATTCTGAAATTTTCGACCTCTTTGGGGTTATTGGTCTCTCTCTCATGCGTTATGCTTGGAATGGATATCTTGTGGATGGTTTGTTGATTTTGGATGGATATTTATGCAATTAGGGATAAATGATCTTGGTTTCTTAGATGATGTAATTTTATGCAATTCTTTGATATGTTGTTGATGTAAATGGTGAAATTGCTATTTTGTTTCAAGAAGTCTTGTTTTGTTGAAACCCCAAGAGAGGAACCTAAGTGCTTCTTCCTCTCAAAAAGTTTTACTTGTCTGAAATTTGTGAATTGTCCTTGCTAGGGTTAGAACCCTAAAGCCCTAAAGTGCTAGCACTTTACGATTTTAGCCTTAGACAATTGATCATTGACCTAATTGAAGCTACAACAAGGGAGAAACGACATCTAGGGCCCAAAAGTGCTTGCACCCTGTTACCGTCCTAATACACAACTACAATCGTGGAGAAGTCTCCAACTCACTTGGTGTGTCCTTGGAGGCACAAACCTAAGTCTAGACTCACTGTCACCTCGATCTAGACTTCTTCCATTTAGGCTCACTCCTAAGGAAGCCAAGGGGGGTAGACCCTATTAAACTATGTGAAGTTTTGTTGTTAAGGTTCTAAGAGTTAATTAATTTATCAAGTGAGGAGACCAAATCCAATGACAAGCAGCAAATGCAATATGCAATTCTTTTAATTACAAGCAAGCCTTTTTCTTTTCAAAATAACAGAAGATCAGTGCCTAAAGATTATCAAAATTGAATTATTGAGATATACACTAGGAAAGACTACTCTACAAGTATGAAAGAAGACTATGAAATATTTATACAAAGAATATGTGAAATAACTTTACACTTAGAACAATTATGCTTAAATGAATAAAGAATACTTGAAATAAAGAATGCTTTGAGAACAAATATTCACATGAAAGGAATTTGCTGAAAAGTAAATTGCTTGAAAAGTAAAATTGCTTGGAAAATAAATTGCTTGAAATAAAATAGCAAAACTTGGAATGCAAATGTTGTGAAAAGTGTGTAGGTTGATTTTAGTAGATTTTTAGGTCTCTCTTGAACTTA
>JASDQU010355220.1:0-11497 GCA_032191745.1 Picea mariana
GTTTATGTTTTCATTGGAAAAAGATGCTAGACTCTGGTATAAATCTTTACCCCATTCTAGTATTCCTTCATTGAGATATTTTCACACACTTTTTCATCAACATTGTAAGAGGATATATTCAGTTGAAATCTTTTTTGAAGATTGTTGTAATATAGGATTCATAAGACAAAAAGATCATACAAATCCTCTTGAAGAGGAGGAAGAAACAATAGAAATTTCTCAAGTTGATGAAGATGATCAGTATGAGGAAGAGTTGGCTCATAAAGAAGCTGGATCTTGTGAACATACTCAAGAAGAGGATATTCAGCATCACGATCAACCTGTAAAGGAGATAGAAAGGAATGATTGTTGTTTTATCCAGAAAATACAGAGACCACCTCCTCCTTTGACTGAAGAAGAAATAGATCTACTCCTGCACAGCTATGTTGCAGCCCCTACTCACACAGATTTGCAGCTTTCACACAGTCTCGGATATGAGTGTCAAACTTCTTCCATTTTTGAAAATGTAAATCTGTTTTTAAATGATGACAGTCATGTATTTGATGGAACTTTATAGGAAGTTAGTGAACCTATTTATGATGATTTCCTGCTAGGAGATCAAATTTTAGACTCTGCTTTGTTTCATGAAAAAGATATGGTTGCCATGTTTAATGATCCTAAAGAAAGTTTGCTATTTGAAAATGCTTTAGACTATGATTTGCAGAAGTATGATTCTGAAATAAACAATATGCCAGAGATAGTAACGAAGTGTCCTTTGCTTGAGAGATCCATAGTTGATGTCCTGAGTTTTTGTCTGACTGATGACCCTCTTGAGTTATCTGCTGAACCTAAATATGATGAGTATAGTGATGATTATTTCATCATTTCTGTAAAACAACTTGCTGTAGATTTTTCGTGGGGGAATGAGGGTCTTCAGACAAGATTGTGCCATGATTTTGGAGATTCCATTGCAGATGATCTTGAAGGGTGCTAAGATATTCACTTCGAGAATGATCCTGAGAATTATAAATCAGAACATAGAGTAGTCCTGGATTTTTTAAAATCTCAGGACGATATATTTTTCCAAGATCCTTTTGCTGATCTTTTAGATTCATTTAATGGAGGAGTATGCTATGTCATGGATATTTGGTCACAAGAATCGATGAAATGTTTGAAAATTCATGATCACCAACAGGTCAGATGGGAGTTGTCAATTCCCTTTTTCAGCCTGCTCGAAGAAAGTGTGAGAGAATTTCAAATAAATAGACAATTATTGGATTGGATTCAATGACATTTTCGTATCATTTGATTCAGTGGGAATTTTTCAGTAGTTAGAGTAGGTGATGTATATAAATAAGCTTGACTTCGAGCATTAGATTACAGTGGTGGTTTTCAATATGTTTTCAGTTCAGTTTTGAATCCAATATGGTTTTGTTTTAAAGCATTATGATTCCATAGCTCGATGAATGAATAAGTGGTTTTTCGTTCCGAAAAGATGCAAGTAAAGTGACAGGGTTCAGAGTTTGATAAGGATGATTTCGGGTCGCCCAATGGATGAAGGGACTTGGTCTACTGTTCTTGGCGCTTTACAGGAAAGCACCATCCCTAGATGGAGCCTATGTTGGAACAAATATTGAAATTTTGGCTTTCGATAGCTTAGGAGGAAAAAAATTATAGTGTTTAGCTACCGAAAGTGCATACTTTCGGTAGCTTAAATCTCAAGTTTCATATTCCCTTAGCTACCGAAATTTTATCGGCTGAGACCAAGCATTCAAGCATCATGCATCAAGATACATGGAGGAAGAGCTCACGAGGAGGCACGAAAAAAATGCAATAAATGGAAATAAAATCACTATAATAAGGTTTCACACAAATGCCACATCACCATTTCGGAGTTTCGGCCATCAGAGATTTGACCGACGTAAAAAGTTTAACCATTGTTCCGAAACCCGAAATCCCGAAATCCCGAAATCGGGTTTCAGGACTTTTGGTGGCTTATGACGCTCCGAAATCGCACTGTTAGCCGCCGAAATCAAGTCCATCCACAACTGTAAGAGATCAAGGTCAACTCTAATGTATCACATCGGGGCAGGGTGGAATCCCACACCAACAATCATCCTACCAGACACCTTCATCCTATATCTGAGATCGGGCCTATGCCGCATGTTTGGTGGTATATGCAACTGAGGACCCTAACCCACCGCAACCTAAACCATTTCCTCATCTGCATCATGTGGTGGGGGAGGATTCATGTCCCCAAAAATTGTGCCAACATGTGCAAAATATAACACAAGTTAATAATTAGTCGACAATTTCATTAAACAATTTAATAAAATACGTTAAAGAACTTGGTAGAATAAAAATTATTCGAATTAAGTAAGACAATAAAATGAAAGTACAAGATCAATTTAAATCTTACCTCGATCATCTGGTAGCTCATCCTCTATGAAGAGGATGTTGGGACATCCTCACCAATCCGTCCCCGCGTAAGGGAACGAAACCATCACAAACACGTGATCTGCCTCACTGACTAATAGTTGAAGTGCCTCCTTGGAAATCCTAGATGGAAAATCGGGCATATCCCTCTTGGGCATCATCTCGCCCCACATGTGCATCCGCACCTTGGCCATCGGCCTAGGAGGCTGATGGACAAAATTAGGTCTCATCTTTGGAAACCTCTCAAAAAGCTAAAAAAAAACTCTGAAGAAAATGGGAAGTTCGCCCTCCCATCTATCATAGCAAGACATCTATCCAGTGTTATACAAAACTGACTCAAGAAAATGGCAGACCACCTAATAAGTCGTGGCCTTTGTATCAAAGAATCAACATAATATAAAAGCGCACAACTAATGCACCGACCATCACCAGTAAAGTGTGAAATGGTCGACAATAAGAATGAGAGGCACCTAACGTCCTTTTCACTGAACAAGGTGATCTATAACTTTCCACCAGCCACCTGAAAATCACCAGGAGAAGGTATATCACGTGCAATATACCTATGAGAGTTGGAAATCTAACTCTCAGCTGCAACACCCATTGTGACATCAGGAAAATGGGGAAAACCCTCCCCTCTTCTAGATAGACCAATGATAAAATAAATATCGTCTTCAGTGGGATGGTACCACTGATGAGGACCGACTCCGAATTCCTTCTAATGGGAATCCCTTTGATGGATTGACTACGAATGAAAGGCGGAATTCCCCTTCAAGGATGTAGTCTCCTCGTAATACTCAAGGAGTCCTACATTTCTCAAGAGGAGCCGCGTAGTTGCAGTACTAGGCCGAGGGTACAAATCCCTCTCCCTTTATCTGGTCTCCCACTCTCAAACCATATTGTATTGGTCCACTCTATGTTGTTTCTCTTCCATGCGTTGACATCTCTGCATAATTAACATATAAATTACATCAACATCATACATAAAAACATAACTTTTTTTTTTTTTCAGTAAATGAGAAATTTATTTCAAAATATGCAAACATAAATTTTGTTCAGAAAAAAAAACCTTCGGTGCGCTTGAAAAACAGTAATGCACCGCCCACGGTGCACACACATATCTTACGCACTACATGAAAAATTTAATTTATTTTAGGGGATCCGTAGTAATTATCAACGCACCAATGCGTCCCATTGTATACAATGCATCGGTGCGCCCCATTGTATACAATGTACTGCGAAAGCATGGCGTGTCTAGATACTACGACGCCCTGGTGCGTTCCATTCATCACGATGCACCTCTTAAAATAGACACTCATTTTACACTGTGCGTCGTATCCATGCTTGTGCACCGGTTAGTTCTGTATAATCCACACACCGATTGAAAAACAAAATAATGTCCATGGTCCGTAGTTTATTATGTATGCATCGGTGTGTTAACCATAAAGGACACACTGCTTGAACAACTATCTATTTTCAACAGTGCGTATATTTTTATGAATGCACCGGTGCGTTCACTATAAACAATGTACCGTTTAATAGAAACTATTTATTTTTGATGGTGTATCATTTATTATGAACGCACCGATGTGTTCATTATAAACAACACACCGGTGCATTTATTATGAACGCACCGTCGAAAATAAATAGTTTTCATTGACGGTGTGTATAGTTCTATGAACACATCAATGCGTTCACTATAAACAACACACCATTTAATGGAAACTATTTATTTTTGACGGTGCGTCATTTATTGTGAATACACCGATGCATCGTTTATAAGTACGCACCGGTGCATTCCGTATTATGACGCACCAAAAAAAATGAACTATACATTTTCGGTGCACCCTGTAAAATTTACAGGGTGCACCGTGTGCAGTGCGAGTCGAACGGTTTGAACGCATCGTGCAGAAAAAAATAAATTTGAAAAACAATGCAAATTTTACTCAATTTCACAATTTAATCTGGTAAAAGTACAATGTACAAATAAATAAAGAATTTACCCGGACATTTTCTCGTCGAGGAGGCATGGTTGGGATGTAGTGAAAGAAACAAAATTTACCCACCGTATGGAAAAATTGGAATCCCACGAACCGAGCAACGAACAAAAACAAAGCAAGCAACAAAAGCACCAAGGGCAATGCGCTTCAGCGGGGAAAAGGTGGTGTTGGAACAAATATTGAAATTTTGGCTTTCGATAGCTTAGGAGGAAAAAAATTATAGTGTTTAGCTACCGAAAGTGTAGACTTTCGGTAGCTTAAATCTCAGGGTTCATATGCCCTTAGTTGCCGAAAATGTATCGACCGAGACCAAGCATTCAAGCATCACGCATCAAGCCACATGGAGGAAGAGCTCACGAGGAGGCACGAAAAAAATGCAATAAATGGAAATAAAATCACTATAATAAGGTTTCACACAAATGCCACCTCACCATTTCAGAGTTTCGGCCATCGGAGGTTTGGCCGAAGTAAAATTTTTAACCATTGTTCCAAAACCCGAAATCCTGAAATCTTGAAATCGGGTTTCGGGACTTTCGATGGCTTACGAAGCTCCGAAATCGCACTGTTAGCCGCCGAAATCCAAGACTTTCGGTGGCTAAGAGACCCTTGTTTTCGGCTTGTTAGCTATCGAATCACAGATTTTTTTAGTGGATAAACTGCCTCAGTAAAAAATCAGGTTTCTCAGCCGTGGAGAGGTCATTTTGCGCGCTCAAATGTTCGATTGACATATATATATCCTAAGCTTTCCATTGGTGCATTCATGTTTTCATTTGGAGCTTGGGAAGGTAGTCAAAAGTCCCCCGAAAGATGAGGTTCGTGGTGTTTTTTACTATGTTGAGTCATCATTTTCAAATGATGATTCTGAGTGACTCGAATATCATTTTGAGAAATGGTTGGAGGTTTTTGTGCCTAACACGTCAGAGATCAATAACCGCCCTCAGTTTTTCTACAGGTGTCACAGATTGGGAGAATCAAATCCATCTCTGAGTCCTAATTTTCAGATCTCAGAATTTTCCCATTTGACACATGTTTTTGAAAGGCAGATTTGAAGATTGTTGTAGTATAGGATTCATAAGACAAAAAGATCATACAAATCCTCTTGAAGAGGAGGAAGAAACAATAGAAATTTCTCAAGTTGATGAAGATGATCAGTATGAGGAAGAGTTGGCTCATAAAGAAGCTGGATCTTGTGAACATACTCAAGAAGAGGATATTCAGCATCACGGTCAACCTATAAAGGAGATAGAAATGAATGATTGTTGTTTTATCCAGAAAATACAGAGACCACCTCCTCCTTTGACTGAAGAAGAAATAGATCTACTCCTGCATAGCTATGTTGCAGCCCCTACTCACACAGATTTGCAGCGTTCACACAGTCCCGTATATGAGTGTCAAACTTCTTCCATTTTTGAAAATGTAAATCTATTTTTAAATGATGACAGTCATGTATTTGATGGAACTTTACAGGAAGTTAGTGAACCTATTTATGATGATTTCCTGCTAGGAGATCAAATTTTAGACTCTACTTTGTTTCATGAAAAAGATATGGTTTCCATGTTTAATGATCCTGAAGAAAGTTTGCTGTTCGAAAATGCTTTAGAATATGATTTGCAGAAGTATGATTCTGAAATAAACAATATGCCAGAGATAGTAACAAAGTGTCCTTTGCTTGAGAGATCCACAGTTGATGTCTTGAGTTTTTTTCTGACTGATGACCCTCTTGAGTTATCTGCTGAACCTAAATGTGATGAGTATAGTGATGATTATTTCATCATTTCTGTAAAACAACTTGCTGTAGATTTTTCATGGAGGAATGAGGGTCTTCAGACAAGATTGTGCCATGATTGTGGAGATGCCATTGCAGATGATCTTGAAGGGTGCTAAGATATTCTCTTCGAGAATGATCCTGAGCATTATAAATCAGAACATAGAGTAGTCCTGGATTTTTTAATGATATATTTTTCCAAGATCCTTTTGCTGATCTTTTAGATTCATTTAATGGAGGAGTATGCTATGTCATGGATATTTGGTCACAAGAATCGATGAAAGGTTTGAAAATTCATGATCACCAACATGTCAGATGGGAGTTGTCAATTTCCTTTTTTAGCCTGCTAGAAGAAAGTGTGAGAGAATTTCAAATAAATAGACAATTATTGGATTGACTTCACTGACATTTTCGTATCATTTGATTCGGTGGGAATTTTTCAGTAGTTAGAGTAGGTGATGTATATAAATAAGCTTGACTTCGAGCATTAGATTACAGTGGTGGTTTTCAATATGTTTTCAGTTCAGTTTTGAATCCAGTATGGTTTTGTTTTAAAGCATTACGACTCCATAGCTCGATGAATGAATAAGTGGTTTTTCGTTCCGAAAAGATGCAAGTAAAGTGACAGGGTTCAAAGTTTGATAAGGATGATTTCGGGTCGCCCAATGGATTAAGGCACTTGGTCTACTGTTCTTGGCGCTTTACAGGAAAGCATCATCCCTAGATGGAGCCTATGTTAGAACAAATATTGAAATTTTGGCTTTCGGTAGCTTAGGAGGAAAACAATAATAGTGTTTAGCTATCGAAAGTGCTTACTTTCGGTAGCTTAAATCTCAGGTTTCATATGCCCTTAGCTGCCGAAAGTGTATCGGCTGAGACCAAGCATTCAAGCATCATGCATCAAGCTACATGAAGGAAGAGCTCACGAGGAGGCACGAAAAAAATGCAATAAATGGAAATAAAATCACTATAATAAGGTTTCACACAAATGCCACATCACCATTTCAGAGTTTCGGCCATCGGAGATTCTACCAACGTAAAAAGTTTAACCATTGTTCCGAAACTCGAAATCCCGAAATCCTGAAATCGGGTTTCAGGACTTTCGGTGTCTTACGACGCTTCGAAATCACACTGTTATCCACCGAAAGCAAGTCCGTCCACAACTGTAAGAGATCAAGGTCAACCCTGATGTATCACATTGGGGCAGAGTGGAATCCCGCACCAACAATCATCCTGTCAGACACCTTCATCCTATATCTGAGATCGGGCCTATGCCACATGTCGGGTGGTATATGCAACTGAGGACCCTAACCCACCGCAACCTAAACCATTTCCTCATATGCATCATGTGGTGGGGGAGGAGTCATGTCCTCAAACATTGTGCCAATATGTGCAAAATATAACACAAGTTAATAATTAGTCGACAATTTCATTAAACAATTTAATAAAATACATTAAAGAACTTGCTAGAATACAAATTATTCGAATTAAGTAAGACAATAAAATGAAAGTACAAGATCAATTTAAATCTTACCTCGATCATCTGGTAGCTCATCCTCTATGAAGAGGATGTTGGGACATCCTCACCAATCCATCCCCGCGTAAGGGAACGAAACCATCACAAACACGTGATCTGCCTCACTGACTAATAGTTGAAGTGCCTCCTTGGAAATCCTAGATTGAAAATCGGGCATATCCCTCTTGGGCATCATCTCGCCCCACATGTGCATCCACACCTTGGCCATCGGCCTAGGAGGCTGATGGACAAAATTAGGTCTCATCTTTGGAAACCTCTCAAAAAACTAAAAAAAAACTCTGAAGAAAATGGGAAGTTCGCCCTCCCATCTATCATAGCAAGACATCTATCCAGTGTTATGCAAAACTGACTCATGAAAATGGCAGACCACCTAATAAGTCGTGGCCTTTGTATCAAAGAATCAACATAATATAAAAGCGCACAACTAATGCACCGACCATCACCAGTAAAGTGTGAAATGGTCGACAATAACAATGAAAGACACCTAACGTCCTTTTCACTGAACAAGGTGATCCGTAACTTTCCACCGGCCACCTGAACATCACTAGGAGAAGGTATATCGCGTGCAATATACCTATGAGAGTAGGAAATCTAACTCTCAGCTGCAACACCCACTGTGACATCAGGAAAATGGGGAAAACCCTCCCCTCTCCTAGATAGACCAATGATAAATAAATATCCTCTTCAGTGGGATGGTACTGCTAATGAGGACCGACTCCGAATTCTTTCTGATGGGAATCCCATTGATGGATTGACTGCGAATGAAAGGCGGAATTCCCCTTCAAGGATGTAGTCTCCTCGTAATACTCAAGGAGGCCTACATTCCTCAAGAGGAGCCACGTAGCTGCAGTACTAGGCCGAGGGTACAAATCCCTCTCCCTTTATCTGGTCTCCCACTCTCAAACCATATTATATTGGTCCACTCTATGTTGTTTCTCTTCCATGCGTTGACGTCTCTGCATAATTAACATATAAATTACATCAACATCATACATAAAAACATAACTTTTTTTTCCAGTAAATGAGAAATTTATTTCAAAATATGCAAACATAAATTTTGTGCAGAAAAAAAAACCTTCAGTGCGCTTGAAAATTAGTAATGCACCGCCCACGGTGCACACACATATCTTACGCACTACATGAAAAATTTAATTTATTTTAGGGGATCCGTATTAATTATCAACGCATTGATGCGCCCCATTGTATACAATGCATCGGTGCGCCCCATTGTATACAATGTACTGTGAAAGCATGGCGTGTCTAGATACTATGACGCCCTGGTGCATTCTATTCATCACGATGCACCTCTTAAAATAGACACTCATTTTACACTGTGCGTAGTATCCATGCTTGTGCACCGGTTAGTTCTGTATAATCCACACACCGATTGAAAAACAAAATAATGTCCATGGTCCGTAGTTTATTATGTATGCATCGGTGTGTTAACCATAAAGGACACACCTCTTTAACAACTATCTATTTTCAACGGTGCGTATATTTTTATGAATGCACCAGTGCGTTCACTATAAACAATGTACCGTTTAATAGAAACTATTTATTTTTGATGGTGCATCATTTATTATGAACGCACCGATGTGTTCATTATAAACAACACACCGGTGCATTTATTATGAACGCACCGTCGAAAATAAATAGTTTTCATTGACGGTGTGTATAGTTCTATGAACGCATCAATGCGTTCACTATAAACAACACACCATTTAATGGAAACTATTTATTTTTGACGGTGCGTCATTTATTGTGAATRCACCGATGCATCGTTTATAAGTACGCACCGGTGCATTCCGTATTATGACGCACCAAAAAAAATGAACTATACATTTTCGGTGCACCCTGTAAAATTTACAGGGTGCACCGTGTGCAGTGCGAGCCGAACGGTTTGAATGCATCGTGCAGAAAAAAATAAATTTGAAAAACAATGCAAATTTTATTCAATTTCACAATTTAATCCGGTAAAAGTACAATGTACAAAGAAATAAAGAATTTACCCGGACATTTTCTCGTCGAGGAGGCATGGTTGGGATGTAGTGAAAGAAACAAAATTTACCCACCGTATGGAAAAATTGGAATCCCACGAACCGAGCACCGAACAAAAACAAAGAAAGAAACAAAAGCACCAAGGGCAATGCACTTCAGCTGGGAAAAGGTGGTGTTGGAACAAATATTGAAATTTTGGCTTTCGGTAGCTTAGGAGGAAAAAAATTATAGTGTTTAGCTACCGAAAGTGTATACTTTCGGTAGCTTAAATCTCAGGTTTCATATGCCCTTAGCTGCCGAAAGTGTATCGACCGAGACCAAGCATTCAAGCATCACGCATCAAGCCACATGGAGGAAGAGCTCACGAGGAGGCACAAAAAAAATGCAATAAATGGAAATAAAATCACTATAATAAGGTTTCACACAAATGCCACGTCACCATTTCGGAGTTTTGGCCATCGGAGGTTTGGCCGAAGTAAAAAGTTTAACCATTGTTCCGAAACCCGAAATCCTGAAATCTCGAAATCAGGTTTCGGGACTTTCGATGGCTTACGACGCTCCGAAATCGCACTGTTATCCGCCGAAATCCAGGACTTTCGGTGGCTAAGAGACCCTTGTTTTTGGCTTGTTAGCTATCGAATCGCAGATTTTTTTTAGTGGATAAACTGCCTCAGCAAAAAATCAGTTTTCTCAGCCGTGGAGAGGCCATTTTGCGTGCTCAAATGGTTGATTGACATCTACAGATCCTAAGATTTCCATTGGTGCATTCATATTTTCATTTGGAGCTTGGGAAGGTAGTCAAAAGTCCCCCGAAAGATGAGGTTCGTGGTGTTTTTTACTGTGTTTAGTCATCATTTTCAAATGATGATTCTGAGTGACTCAAATAACATTTTGAGAAATGGTTGGAGGTTTTTGTGCCTAACACGTCAGAGATCAATAACCGCCCTCAGTTTTTCTACAGGTGTCACATATTGGGAGAATCAAATCCATCTCCGAGCCTTAATTTTCAGATCTCAGTATTTTCACGTTTGACACATGTTTTTGAAAGGAAGATCTGGGGAAAATGGAAATAGATCTCAGGAAACCGAGAGAGGTTTTTGGTCAGAAAAAATAGATGAACAAAAACCTCTTTCATTTTATACACAGCTATCACGATTCAAGAGGTACATAACCATAACCGCAGCCCTAGTTTTCAGCAGTTTGGCCCATTTTCGATGGCAGAAAGTTTTTGAATTTGATGGTAACTGTTGTTATCTTTTGGGAGGATTTCGACATCAATACCTACATGAAATGCCTGTTCATTTCTAGAGGGATTTCTTTTGGAATCCGAATTGTTTTTCAGTTATTCGAAAGGGGGTAGAAGATGTATATTATTGTATCTTCTTGAAGAAAAAGAGGGGGGGGAACAGCCCGAGAGCCTTTTGGAGGCTGGGTTTGTAATGCATTCCTTTTTAGGAAATATAGAACAGAGTGCCAAGAGATTATACACCTTGTCACTGTTTAATTCTGTCTTCTTCATGTGTTATTGTTTCTGAAGTTTTCATCACTTCTCTTTCTTCCTTCCATTCATTTATTCATCTTGTAATGGTTACAATTTAGTGATACTTCTGCTGTAGCTAATTTAAAGCATTCCTTAAAGTGCAGTTTTTCCTCTGTTTTGCCGTGAGTAGAACAAGACCTGCATCTTAATTGTTTTGCCTTATTTACAAGTTTTATTTGTTCATAGCTTTTCCTCTGTCTTGCTATGAGTAAGACAAGACCTGTGTTCAGATATTTGAAGTTTGG
>JASDQU010355226.1:2014-12014 GCA_032191745.1 Picea mariana
TTATTAATTAATTAATGGTTGCAATTTGATTAATTAATTGATTAATTAACTACCTATTACATTTAATAACATGAGTGTTAAATTTAATAGATTAATAAGTTATATTGTTTAAACTAAAAGGTTACGTACACAAAAAGGGATAAATTATTAATTACGAGAGGATGAAATAATAAAGGAAAAGATAAGGGGCATTAATGAGGAGTAGGTAAGGAAGTAAATGCATGAGTCGGTGAAGGAGGAATATGGAGGGGAAGGAGGTTTACGAGAGGATGATTATTTTCTATGGGAGATGGGGCATTGATTTTGGGGGCTCTTGGATTTGCAGAGAGGAGTGGAGTTTTGGAGTTGGATTGGATCAGTACAGGCACCAGTTTGCTGGAGGTTTTGGGCACGGGGGCCAGGATATCCATATGATATCCTGGAGCTAGGAAGTTACCTAGTTGGCAGGGTGGAACTAGGTTTTGGGCAGTGTTTACACAGTGCAGCAGCGGTCAAGAAGGCAAGCGGACAAATGGAGGGTTATTAGCATCAGATCCAGGTATTTAAAATTTTGTAATTTTTTTTATTATGTTAGAAAATTTTAATATTCATTGTTAAATCTATATGCGAATATGCTCAATTAAAGGAATTTGATAAATTTTACTATTTTTCTCTATATAGAAGAAATTTGTGAATTTTCTGAAATCAATACTGTTACAATTATGTAATTATTTGATGTTAAATCTATTTGGCCCCTACATTTTTCCAATGTCATGCCAGTGTCATCAACTTCTTTCTCTTGCCTTTGTTAGAACTACCCTAACACCACAACCTCCCATCTTTACCTTTTCATCTATCCTCCATCCTTTCCATAAGATATCATGTTTCTCATCCTACCTCACTTGTGGAAAGATGCCAACCTCTATGATGTAGATATCTAGCTAAACATGTTCCTACACCATCCTATCTCACGTATAAGTAGGTGCAAGTATCTTCTTGTCACTCTTAATCTTATCAATGATTTTATAGTTGAGATATTATTATTGTTAGACTCACCCATGGTTTACTTACATGTTCTAGTTATTGTTCCATTAATATGGTAATTAGAAATTGCTCATCTCTAATCTCCTAATTTATCCATTGCATCATTTACATGATAGTTAGGATTTTATTTTTATTTCATTATTTACATTTCATAGTTTAGTTTCTATCATTTTTATGAAGTGATTAAATTCGCTTGTTCCCCCATGTCAAAATTGTGTGTTTAACATGCAATGTTTGTCTACCAATCTTTCTTTCTCATTTGTCTTCTACTTGCCTAACATTACACTAATCCACATGGCACACCTTGTAGTTCTACCTTACACTAATTCTCAAGGCATAGGGGTCTTCACATGTATGTCATGGGATATATAGGCCTAGTTGATGGAGGATTCCCTCAAAACAATAATGTATCTCGTGTACATTGCAAAGACCCTCATTTTACCCCAATATAATTTCTTGCATTGCTCTTTCTTTTCATCTTGCTATTATTCTCATCTTATGGATAGAAGTTCCTATAAGGTGAGGTAAAATGTATAGAATATCATATGTTCATAAATTATCTAGCATTCATTCTTTGGTTAATAATTCCCTTCAATCTTCCCTAGATCATTATAAATCCCTCTAGGATCACCATCAAGGCTTTGTCTAGTTTCAAATTGGTGACTGACTTTGGTTGTATATGGAAAAACAATGTTTTAAGGGGTATCATCATAAAAAACTCAAGCCTATATTCTATTGTCCCTATATTTTTCTTCAATATATTAATGATAATGGTTGTCATTACTATTTCCCTTCCTTGCTAGATATCCATAATATCATTTATGTCAATCATCTCAAGCTATATGAGGCATCTATTATGGAAGAGGAAGTTCAAGTCTGCCACTTAGCAGATAATATCCATACACTAGTGGACCTGCACACCTGCTACACTTGTCATCAATAAATTACTTCCTATCTTGTTGAACGCCAAGGTCACCATCCCACTCAGAACAAATTTCTATCCTAAGTTGTTTTGAAAAATAATTTATTGCATCTTGTTGAGAAAGTAGAGACATTGTAATATGGCATTACCATATTACAATGTAACATGATATTTCCATATTACATTGTAATATTGCATACCATATTACAATGTAATATGGTAATACCATATCTCATGTAATTTAAAAAAAAAAAAAAAAAACTTAAAGGACGCATCGCAATAGCGACGAAAGTTCGTTGCAATTTTCCATGGTTTTGTGTCGCACATACAACATCTGCATCATAAGTTTTGTCTTGGCATAAATTTTCATCGCTATTTCCACGCTTTTGTGTCGCACCATTCCATAATTGTTTTTACATTGCCACGATTTTTCATCATAATTGCGACGATGTATAAGGTTAATTTATCTTGATGGTGATGACACGTGGGGAGCTAATTTCATTCTTGTTTCCATGAACAATTGGTTTGTGGATATAGCAACGAAAAATAGTCTTGGCTTTCATGGAAATTGCGACGGACAAGTGTGGCAATAGGAACAAAAAACCATGGAAAATTTGGTCATATGTACTAGTGATAGAATGAAAATCCATGGTGATGGATTTGAATAAAATAAATGATGATGATTTAGACGAGATTGATCCAGAGCTGATTGGATCATTAATGTATCTAGTTAACACCAAACCCGATTCATGTTATGCAGTAAATGCACTTAGTAAATCCATGAGTCAACCGAGACAGACTCATTAGACAACAGTGAAACATGTATTGAGATATCTACGAGGAACAATTAGATATGGAATGAGATATTCCTCTAGTAAAGACTTGAGTTTGCAGGGATATGCAAAATGGAAAAAACATACAGTGGACTGGAAGAGCACATTCGGTTGTTGATTTACCATGAAGTTTTCAATGGTTTCCTGCTGAAAAAGAAAAACAATCTCTCTGGCCTTGAGTATCACAGAAGCAGAGTATGTATCATTGAGTGTGTGAAGCAATGCGACTTCATAATCTTATGACATATTTACTTGATCATGAGATGGATTCTATGATTACAACCAGATATGTGTGAAGCTCTTTGAGAAACCTATGTTTCATGATAGATCGAAACACGTTGAGATAAAATATCATTTTTAGAGACATGATGTAGAGGAAAACAATACACGTGCAATACCTTTCTACACATGAGAAGATTGAAGACATCTTCAACAGACTGGCTTGGTGAAGAATACCTCTCTTGTTGAAAGGGAGTGTTGATGACTACATCCAAGACAAAGTTAGAGTACTTTTGTGCGAGACTTGGCATGATGGAGAATGCCTCCCTAGATAAGAGGGAGTGTTGATGATTATAGCTACATGAGACATCCTCTAGGACACAAACTGATTGAGTTGACCTGAGATAGATCTCATGATTTGGGTGTGTGGTTCCTATATGATACATAACTGGAACATTTTGCTAGCCTCCTCCTTATAGAGAGTTGAGATGAAATCCATATTATACTCATGTGTAACGTATTGAGAAAGAATATTTGTTGAGTTGGACATGCTTGTGGCTGAGCACAGGTGAACATGTGAAATCACATGAGTTGGGTGCATCATTTTGAGACAGAGATGAAACGGTGTATTATCCTCCTCTGAGAAGAGAGTTGATATGATGAACTCCAGATGACTCTCCTATGTAATGCAATGGGAAAGAAGATTTGTTGAGTTGGATGTGCCTGTGGATGAGCACAGATGAACGTGATCCTAGTGGCTGAGCACTAGTGAGTGTGGTTCTCATGTGAGATAGAGTGAGATAGAGATGTGGATATCCCTATGGATGTGCCCACAGAGGTTGAGCAGTAGTGGGTGTATGAGATCCCTTGCTATATTGTTCAAGATTCAAACTTACTTGTAACCCTATTTGTAATGTAAAGGGTACAGGTTGGCCACGCCTTAATGTAAAAGATAAAAAATGTAAAATAAAATTTATATGGTAATTATTAATTATATTATAAGTTATTGGGGTCAGCCATGTTGTGCCAACAAAAACTTTTGTTGACAAGTTCAGTCTAATATAAGTAAAGGTAAATTCCCCATTGAGGAATCATATCACAAGTGTGAGTTTGGAAATTTTAGCAAACACTTGTTCTTAAGAAAAGTGTGCACCTATCTTGGGCGCTAGGTTTCTAGGGTTTGTGAGAACCCTTTTATGTGCTAGGTGTTTATGGTGGTGAAGTTATTTCTCTTGAAGAATATAACAAAAGATTGGTTGGGTTTTCTTCCCTTGTGTAGAAGGGTTTCCCAATATACTTCTTGTGTACTTTTGCATGGTGTTTCTCCTTGTGATCTTGGTTGCTGCAAATTGTTTATGGTTTAAGTAAAATGCTATGATGGAACGAACTTCTTTCTTAAGCCTTTCTTATTGAAAAATCAACATATATTACCTTCATTTTTCAATCTGTAAATATATTTCTCTAAATTATTATAGGGACAATTGTTATCTAGATATTTTTTCTTATAAAAAGTAGAATTAATAGGTGCAAAATAGAAAATTGCTATATACATCTTCTTAGCATTGGTGTCTTAAATTTCTATCCAAATATATTGATTGAGAGGGTCAATCTTACGAATTTGAATGTGAGGAGAAATGTTATTTCTGATATAACAAGCTATGCATCCTATCCCTCTATGATGGGATTTTGTGTTCCATGCCGACCATAAAACAAATCCTTCTATGTTAGGGACCTTAGACTCCTCATGCTCCCAAGTTTCAACTAGACATATAATATCAATATTTCTCAAGATCCAACTTATCATAGGACCTTTACACGATGGAAAGCCATGACAGATCCAAAAAATGATCTTGAGTGTTCCAAATTCCTATGTATTATTATCCTTCTGGTCTCTATCCCTAACAATATTTTTTCGATTTCTAATTATTGTCCATTTTCCTTCTTTCCTGGATTCTTTTACTTTTTGAACTTCCTTCCTTAATTAAGCTTAGCCTTTGGGAATGAGGACTTCATTTATTAATAATATTGACCCTTTTAAGCTCAGAGATTTACTAAGTATGCTATATTTTTCTTCATTACAACTTACTTTGACACAGATCAACCTATCTTTGTGACCAAATATTTTTCCTAGCCTCTTTGATTCTATGAGGTAAGTTGTATCAATTTGTGATTTATTATTTAATTCTTCTTTTACTATTGCTAGTGTATCCTCCTCTTGTTTCTCTTTTATATCAAAAATATGAGGTTCAAGGCTCTTTTGTTATGCTCATGGTCCAATTCAGTTAGCTTATTCATTTCCTCTTTGATGGGTTTGATATCCAATTTGTTTCCCATATTACCGAGGGTCAAATTGTTTGTTAGTTTTTCTTCTAGCTCTTTAATCCTATTTCTCAAGTTGTGGTTTTCATCAACCCCTCCTTCTTAGGTTGATTGTTTATGTTTTTCCATTTCTTGAATCATATCCTTCATTATCTACAATTCACTCTTGAACCCTAAGAATCTATCCTATATTTGAGTTTGAATGGTATCATTGCCTCTATCTCTATTTGGAGTTTTATGTCTCTTTCTTCAGTCCTTTTTTCTAATGTTTCTAAATATATTTGGATTTTGGCATCTCTTTTTTTATTTTTTTCCTACCGATTCCATATAATCATAAAGGATCTCTAGGGTGATTTTGGGGGGCCTCTCCTATTAGGCCGAGTTTTTGGAATAGGTGGTGGAGTTCTCATATTGAAAAGAAGAGAAAAACAAATGTAACAATTATTGTTTTGGATTGACTTTATCTCTCAAATGAGCTTTTAGTTATGAAACTTAAAATAAAATAAAATAAAAAATATTTAAGTCTATTTACATTAATAGATTAAAAATATATTTTAAATTAAAATTGAATCAATGTAAAAAGTGACTCACCTCATTTCACATGTCCAATTGCTCAATTGTTGCCCGTAGAAACTACAAAGATTATTGTGGGTAAAAAAGGTATTAATATGGTGATGTACATTGAATATAATAAATACAATATATTATGTTATATATTAATTTTATACTATAAATATAATATATAATAAACAAATGTTAAATTAGAGATTTTGATACTTGTATTAATTATGAGAATATAAAAATATATAACCAAATTACAACTAAGAGGAAGTTAAAATATCAAAAAGAGTTTATAAATACTAATTGCAATTTTTAGTTATTCATCATGAACTTATGAATAAAAAAATATTAGAATATGAGGACCAATTCTCACATCGTATTTTCAAGTAAACTAGTTTGTAAAATTGTGATACAAAGTAAGGTTGGAGATTAATATAATTTACTTTTAACTTTCCCAAACTTTAATTAATAACATAAGACATATCTTTACCCATTTTTATAACTTATTTACTTTTCTTGGTTAAGTTTGACATTCATGCATCCTTATAGTATAGTAAACAAATGTAGAATTAGAGATTTTGAGACTTGTATTAATTATGAGCATATAAAAAAATATGACCAAATTACAATTAAAAGGAAGTTAAAATATCACAAAGGTTTTACAAATCCTAATTGAGCTTATCATATCTATTTTTAATTATTCATTGTGAACTTATGAACAAAAGCAATATTCTCTAAATGAGGACCAATTCTCACATCATACTTTCAAGTAAATTAGTTTGTAAAATTGTGATACAAAGTAAGGTTGAAGATTAATATAATTTAGTTTTAACATTCCCAAACTTTAATTAATAGCATAAGACATATATTTACCCATTTTTATAATTTATTTACTTTTCAAGACTTCTTAACTACAAAAACATGATAAACTTGGTATTTTCATTTTCATCATGTTCAAATATAAAAATGACAACATAATAACTTAATTAGAAGTGTTGTAATCTAACCTATTTAAATCTATCATTTGTACTATATAAAGTTAATACATCAAAACATTTCTAAAAGGAAGGTATAAGCAACTTTGTTGCTAATTTCACTTGTTTTAGAAAAGAGTACTTTATTTTAGATATATTCAAAATTAAAGTACTTAATTAAGAGTGCTTGGATTGCCTTACCTTGCCTCCCCTTTCCTTTCCATACCTTTCCTTGTCTTACCTTGTCATTCCTGGCCTTTCAATGTCTTAACTTGCCATGTCTTACCTAGCCTTGCCTTGCCTTTCCTTTCCCTACAAATTTAAATGCCAAGCATCCACATGAAAGGTTCCCTCCAAGAATGTCCATGCATGCAACCATTTAACATGTGTGAATTACAAAGTAGCCAACTCCATGGATGAATGTGCAAGATCCCAAGTGGATGGAGTGTCCACAACAAAGTATGTGATAAACTCCCCAAAATAGAAAGTAGATCATCTCTCCCCAAGATGACTTTTCTTACCTTGCCTAGTCTTTCATTGTCATGTCATGTCATGCCATGCCTTACCTTGCCATGTCATTCCATGCCTTAGCTCACTTCACAACCATATATAATCACTTGTCATTGAGTAGCAATGAAATATAACTTTATTTTTTTGTCAAAACAAAAGCATTTTTACCCTTTCTATTTAGACCAAAATAGGTTTTCCAAAGTCAATTAATCTTATTTTAAGATATTTTTACATGTGAAATTCCTCCAACTTATTCTCATGCCTACAATTAGAGTAGGCATTTTCCTAGATTTCATGATTAAACTTCAATAATTGAAGTTGTGTTTTAATATCTCATAGTATAAATTTTAGAGATAGAGAACAATTTTGCTTAACTCTTATATTATAATTGATTTCTACTAGCCCTCACTATTTATAAGAATGAAAAAATATTTTTTCATGCATCCTTCGCACATCATCTCTCAATCCAAAAGAATACTTTAAATCTTGTGATCTCTTCTTCCTTATGTTATCTCCAAGACCAATATCAATGAGTCTCATAGTGTCAATGAAAAAACAATATTTTTTGGACACTACTCTGCTCAATAATAAGGCTCTCATTACAAAATTTAAATAAACACTATTTACGAAGTATGTAGAAAATTCTTTAAATTTGATGGACGATAATAGATTTTCAAGATTTTGTTTTCTTAATAACCTTTCATGTCTTTAGACTTCCATAAATGTTCAACACCAATCTCAATGTCATTTCTTATAAGAAGGGTTTGAAAGCTATACAAAAAAATTATGAGATTCATAGAAATTTACCTCTTATTATGTTTTCATTATATCTCTTATTTTTAAATTTGTCTTCAAAATTTCTTAAGCTTGAATTTATAAAAGTGTAATACTTTTTGCTATTTTTGTTTACATAATTTCATTTATTTCTTTTAATTAAAGATTTGTGATTGTTAATGTTAATATACATTAGGGATGAAAGGATGAGTACTATAATTTAAAAAAAATTGAGAAAAATCAAAAAAATACTCTTATTCAAGCTAATCCCAGATATACAAACTAATAATTTGGTTAAATAAGAGAATTTCAAATATAACATAACCCATTACATTGTTGTAAGAAATGAATTTAGGAAGATATTGGCTTTAGCTACCAGATTCCATAATTGCACTAAAATTTTAGTAATCACCCATGTGCAATAGTATCATGCCATGTCATCCCTTTTCTTTGTTAAATTTTTTAATTAAATAAAGTACCAAGGAAAGTGTTTCTCTTCCCTAGGCGCCTAACGGGTGAGAAAGTGCCTAATGTGGGCCCTAGTCATTTAATTTGTGAGATGCAAATTAAAATGTGACTTTATGACTAAAGTGAGGTTGAGTGAAGAGACATCTAATTTTAGCCACTCATCTAATTCAATCTCCACTGTTGGATTAAGAAACTCCTCACCTTCCCTCATGAGGTTGATTAGGGCAAGGGGGTGCACCCATTGTTGGGTTGTTCATGCATTCTTGTTGAGAGAGAAAGAGAGAGAAAGGGAGAGGTCGAGCTTGAGAAGAGAGACAACATTTGTAAGAGGAGAGCATGCATCCCAAGACAAATAGCAGCCACAGATTTCAAGGCAGCAGACACCTAGGAAGAATAGGTTGTACAGTATGGTTTTGGAGAGGTCGTACAACATTAAAGGTGCACAAAAATCGAGGGGGAAAGCAACAACATTTTTTGAGTGTATTTGGCATGCATTTCGAGGCTATCGTACAACATTAAATTGGCATAGATTTCAAGGTGGTTGCTGGGCACACTTTTTTGGGTGAGAAAAGTTTGTACAGTTCGTACGGACCTGCACAGAAATCGAGGGCCGTACCACAAAAAAATTTGGGCATGTTTTTCAAGGCATTTGTACTACTAGGTTTTTCGTACAGTCTTGGCAAAATTTTGGGCACCAAAATTGAGGATAGTCCATACAACATTCATTACTGGGACAACCGTACAGTGTACGGATTTCTGGGATAGAAATCGAGAAGCTTTTTTGGATAGTTATGATGGGGTGTTTGCTGAGCAAGAAGACTGAGATAAGTTTGTGTTTAAATCCCTGAAGATGAATATGCTGTAAAAGAATTTCTCAGAAGCCCATAAATAATAAAAAACCCTCTCTCACTGGTTTTCCCCTTGTGGGTTTTTCCAGGGTCGATGTTAGACCAAAAATTCCTATGTGTATAATTTTTTGAAACTTATATGTTGCTGATATTTTATTTCTGCATTATAAACGATGTTCAAAATCCTCATGTTTCAGTTATGAAGTTTATTTTCTGATAAGTTTTTATATGCTAATATAAAACTGGGTTTGAGCATTTAACATTGGTTGAAAAATCAGCGAGACTGAAACTGGGTTGGGGTCTAAAAATTGTACATGGTATCAAAGCTGAGTTGAAGGGAAGCAGAGATTTCAGTAGACAGAAAGTTGGGACAACAGCCACTTCACAGGGAAAATTTTTGAATTTGTTATTTTCAGCAGAAAAGGGTCAATGGTTACTAGTTTGAGAGTTGAGGACAGACTTGATGGGGCAGCAAATTTTGGTGCTTGGAAGGAGAGGATGATCTTGCTTTTGAAAGAAAATGAGTTGTGGGACATTGTGGAGAATACC